>CANUEP010286046.1:0-21074 GCA_947857235.1 Jatropha podagrica | reverse complement strand
TTCTCCTAACTTAGGTTGCAATTTATACTTAGTACTAAATGCAGAATTCATTGCTTTATAATGAATTTTATATATTAATGCAATTGGTATTGAACCATGTTTCATTTTATAATTATGTGTTTTAATTTCTAAAACCATACTGAATTACTGTAGAAATTAAATTATTTATGAATAATTATCATTATAGATTATAAATTATATATGACATTGATAAAATAAAATGATAATGGATATAAGTAATTCATTATTCTTAATAATAGGACTGAGAGACTTTTTGGTTCATAATTTTATTGCTCTAGATTTACATACAACCACATTAATTTTAGTAAAAGGAGGGCTTTAGATGTATGCGGTTCGAAGTTAATGCCAAATGAAAAGAATTTTGCTTATAGTTTCCTTGTGATAGTCCAAGACACGATGATACTTTTGATATTTCAGCTCAGGATGCATTTTTCAACTTCTCGAACTTTTCCAAATTAACATTGCACGTTTTAAATTATGAATTTCTCTCATTTTCGAAAGTCTTGAGGAATTTCAATCAAATGCGCCCAAATACAATGAAAATATGAAGCCAAAATTTATGATAATCTCATTGTCTCCTTAACTTCAACTATATACACTTATGTAAATTTGGAACATAATGTGAACTTATAATTGCATTCATAAGCTTTTCAAACAAAGAGTAATAGAAAGAGGGGAATACTAATTCTTGCATCATGAATCCACCATTTTCATTGAATTATGATGAAATTCCAACAAATTCGCCCACATTCTCACGATATGTATACAATTTTCCAACTGCTAAATTTAAACTCCTTACCTCATGAAAAAGAAAACATTGTGGTGGTTCCTCAAATGAGCTATAACCAAAATGTTTTTGTAGGCAATGAGAATGAAGAAACAAAAAAGAAAAATATACCTGATGATGTAAAGAATTATGTAAGCACCATGCTTTTTTCTAAATTACAACAAGGTAATCTAAATGTGCATAGTGATGAAAAAGTTGTAGTGACATTTACCATATTTTTAATGTCAGTTGGTAAAATTTAGCGAAATGCAAAGATCCATCCAAAAAATAATATTTCTAGTATGAAAGGTCCCTAGAATAGGGGAAGAAAAATAGTTCAAATCCCAACACATAGGATAACAAAAATTCCAGTTAGATGTCACATGGCAGTTGTTATCTAGTGCATAAATTGAGCGCATCTGTTTCACGTGTCCACAATATGATTAAATGTGGACACATCATATCTCATTCTAATGTTATAAAGCCATTACTGAAAGATGAGAACAAAACATCAAAAATTCAGTTCTACCACTTAATGATTGATTAGGGTACATTAAATAGTTAACCTTCATTCTTAATCATTCATGACATAATTCATATTGATGATAAATGGTTCTATATGTGTAAAGAAACCCAAAAAGTTCATCTAACAAAAAATGAAGGAGAACCTTTGGGAAACTGCAAAAGCAAGAGGTTTATTCCCAAAATAATGTTCCTAGCTGCTTTGCATGCCCTAGATTTGATGAAAATTCAAAAGTGTTGTTTGATGGTAAGATTGACATATGGCCATCTATTCATACTGAATTAGCCAAAAGGAATAACAAGAAATGGAAACAAAACTCATACAATCAATAACAAAAGATGTCTTCCGTGATGTTCTTATTCATAAACTTTTGTCTTTTTAAAAGATAAATGACCACACATTGATGGTCCAACTACCATTTTCAAACAACAGGATAATGCTAAGCCCCATATAGAATTTGGTGATGTCTAATTTGTATAAACTGCAATTGAACTTGAATTGGACATTCGCTTACTTAACCAACCTCTAAACGGTCTAGATTTAAATGTTTCTAATATGGGTTTTTCTAAAGCAATTAATTCAATTAAGCATGGAGAGGCTCCAAGTACTATTGATCAAAAGGGCAAATGGGGCTTCCAAGCCGGGATCTTTGGTAGAAGGCTAGGCCTCCTTCGCTGGATTTGTTGATGAAGTTTTGAAGGTCTGTGATGTTTTTCCAGCTTCTTCAATGAACAATATATATTTTTTTAATTCTATAAACTTGCATGGTTGATATCATGAAATGTTCTGGCGGGAACCATTATAAGATAAAGCACATGGAAAAATATTCTTTTTTTAAAAAAACTATAAGTTAATTAAGCAAAATATACAAGTATAATATCCATAATTGTAGAAAGCCATAACAAAAGAGAAAACATATTGAAAATATTATACAGTAATAAAAGTATCCCAAAATACAATTTTAACTTAAAACATGTTCATTTTAAGCAGACATATAATACTTTCACTAGAGACTGATTAAAAATAAGTTCCTTAAAAGATTAATAGATTAAGATAAAATAAACAACTGCTACTCATAATCTTGACCATCAAATGTGTTCTTCATCATCATTGATCACATAAAGTGTCTCTTCCATAATTTGGCTTGCTTAAAGCATCTCATGCATAAAATCTTCAAACTTGTCTGCTGTAAATGAATCTTGTATGTTTTTTCATGCTCATCTTCATTCTTTTGTTCACCATGATCCGCAATTTGGGCATCCTCATCACCATCATTTTCAGTACTTTTGTTCTTTTCATTTTGTGTATTAGACTCATCTTCACTTCTTTTATCCTTTTTTGGATTTTTCTCATGCTGCTTTTCCAAAATTTGATAACTAGTTTCCTTGTTGTGGTCATATAAAGGTGTATCTGGAATATTAGTGAAGTGGTTTTTGAATTGCATGATATTCTTAATGTCATCAACATAAGGCTTATCTTAATATGTGCATAGTTTTTATCAGTATTTTCCATCAAAGTGTGCATCATAGAATTCATTGTCCATTCTTTTCTAAACTTCTACCAAGTTACTGTCAACGTTAGTAGAGAACCTCAGTGCCCTTCTTGGAATATTGGATGCTTACTTCACAGTACAATTTTCATCCTTGCTAACCCACTCTATCATGTCATCAGGATGCACATATTTGAGAATTATCCACCCTCTATTTTTTTGTCTCCACTATGTTACAATAACTCAGGTACCTTGCATTTATCTTCTCAATTTGCTTTGTGTTATCTCCCTTCTCTCTTGTCCAATCAACACCGCTTTTAACTATGCACTTAAGAATCAACCTTGCAAATAAGGCAAGTGAATGTAATTTTTCCTAGTCTTATACTTCTGCGAAATCATAATTCTATGGTTGTTGGAAATATTTTTCATAATAATCGAGGCTACATTCAATTGTGAATTGTGGATAATATGCCATATAATCATACTCTCATCATCTGTCATATTGTCTTTACTTCCAGACTTAGACAAGATGTATGAACCAATAATCCACTGGAGCAACCTAGGATTGCTTTCATCCTAGTGCCCATTACTTCATTATTTAAATAATCATATGCTAATTCATTTCTCTAAAATTCATTGAGTTTCATGTTAGAGGTTTTACCAGGTCTTTTAAGACATAATAATAAACATTGAGAAATACACTTGCGATTTCTTGTAGTACAGACTCAGTAATCCTCAGTTCTATACCATTAACTGTATAAATCTGATTAATCTTAACCCAGTTCTTGTGTTTCTCTTATTCTACATAAAGGTTTGCATAAAAATCCCAACAAGTCTAGGGTAAAAATTATCAATAAAAGATTCATTCGAAGATCAAAGTAATGGTCTAAGTCTATGAAATAAAATTATGATTTCATTAGTTCTTAAAGAAAAATAACAAATTTAATTATGTGTTAAAGATATATGGAATTGAAAGACTAAATAAGTTTATGGAAGATTAAAGTAAATGATTTATTAAAGATATAAATTTATAACATTTAAGGGAAATATAAAGTAAATGTGAAACATGAATAAAAATGTTAAGGAATTCAAATATCCATAAAGAATTAAAACAGAGAACTGAAAAATACTATACAAATTGTATATAGGTTGGGATAAACTATAGAAGTGGAATAGAGTCAATAAATAAGAAAGAAAGGCTAGTGTAGCCTTTTAAGCCAGGTTAGTGCGATACTACCTTTTTAATTTAATTAAAACTTATTATATTGTTTTCATATATATATTTTTGCGATGTGAGTTATTTTCTTAAAAAGGAATTATTGAAGTTATTAAAATATTATTTTATGAATTTTCAAAGAAATGATATATTAATTGATATGATATGATTTTTAAATGATTCTATGAACTGATTGAAATTTTATTTTATGAAAATGATTATTGTTGGTCACTTATTAATTAATGTTTGAATGGTGGCTATAATTGATATTTTATAATATCTGTAAACAAAATAAGGAAAAAACAAGTTATATGTTAAATATTCTGAATAAGCAAAAATGATAAGTTTTTGGGCTCTAATATACTTAGTGTGAATGTATTGTATGATCTGAATTATTCCGGTACATGAGCATGCTCAGCTTTTAAGCCTTTATGTTATATGGAAGCTATGATTATATGTTAGGCTCTAGATGTCTTATGAATAAGCAGACGCGCTTATTATTATGTGTGGCGCTTTCACAGGCCATTAGGGGCGCTTTCGCAGGCCTCGTTTCTGATATGGGGTGGTGCTTTTATAGGCCTCATTTCTGTTATTCTTATATCTTATCTGTTTCATTTTCTCTTAAGTGTATCTAAGCCTCATATGTAAGAATTTATTTATAAGAAAATTAAGATAATAAGTTATGTTATATGATTTGAGTTGTTATATGTTTTTAAATTAAAGAAATATGTGGTATTGGTAGTTAGTAGGTTTATATTATATTAATTTGAGGAATGTATTTTAAATTTTTTTTAAATATTCAGTTAAAGATAAATATTTAATACAATGATAAAATTGATTATTAATATTTGTTTATAAATGTTAATAATAAGGAAAATCTCTTCAAAAATTTATGTTTTTAAAATTATTATTTGATTTAAATTATAAATAATACCACTGAGTTTTATACTCAGCGCGATGAGTTCTCTCACACACAGATTGAAGATAATATAAGTTGAGGTGATTCGATAATCCAGCATTAGAGGGAGAGGAAGTTCTTCAGACATTTAGATATATAGTAAAAATTTTGCATGTAGTATAAGTTTTAATTATTTGTTGAGTGTGTAAGTAGTGATTTGGGAATTTACATTTAATACTAAACTTATCTTGGGTTTTAATTAATAGACTATTTATAATTCAATTTGATTATTTAATTTTTATTATTAAAGATTCTACAAAGGAATTAATATTTGAAATACAGATATCTTTGTATGATGTTTAAACAATTATCAATATTATAAAAGAAATAAAAAATGTTATTATTGAATTTTCTAATATATTATGAATTATGTTCTTTTTTTTAATTAAATATTTTCTTAATTTAAAATCATATTAAATGAATAAGCAAATTAGTTTGTATGTTTGGCACAGAATGTGACATCACTGTCTAGTCCTATAGGACTGGATATGGGTGTTACCGTCTAAACCTATACCTTTTAGTTCATCAAAATCAACCATTTTCTTATACAATAATTTTTCCTGCATTACTATTTGGTTGTAATAATCATGTCTAGACTGAGATGTGACTCATACTTTTCTAAGAAATCACCACTACTCCTTTCATTATCTGATTTTGCCTTATATTGCTCCTTCCTTTGATTCCATTGATTCATGCTTTTCAAAAATCACTTTTCACTTTTTGTATGGTGGGTTATTAGGGGTTAAGACTTTTTTTACTTGGGGACAACTTTCATAGTAGCAGCCATTGTTGTTTGGGATTCAAGGGAAGACAGAGTTTTGAGAATGACCTTTTAGTGCGCAATTTTTTTGTTTTGACTTTTCGATCTAAGGATAGTTTTCATTTGCCCTTTGAAGCTTTAGTTTCTCTTAGATGAATCATCCCTCTCTATCACCATTTTTTTTCTTTTTAGCATGAGTGTCAATCTTCTTGCTCATAGATGTCCTATATGACCATCAAACAGAGTCAATGAAGGGTCACAAGTCGACAGTTTTAACAACAAATGGATTTTGGGGAGGTTTAAGGGGACATTTTGTAAGTAGTGCCTCTTTAGAAATAGGGTACAACTAATTCATAATTGGCATTACTATTTTTGTTCTGTTTTATACAGCATATTCAGAACATGAGTATGAAATTTTCATCAATGGCTCAGTTAAATTATAAAATTACATTAAGTATTTGGAGTTAACGAAATTCATGCATATATTTATAAGGTGTAATATCAACATAATAGGGTCTCTTAAAACTATAATGCAACTATCTAATTGTGTGTCCATATTTTGAATAATTACACAAACTAGTGCTCATGTTTGTGCTCACATCCATAGAGTTGAGCACAAATATAAAAAAGAACACCATAATTAGAAAGTTTCTCAATATAAAGAGAGCATAAGAAGTAATAAGATTCTATATTTAACTTCAACCACAAAATAAGGACACTTCTTATAGTTTAGGTTTTCTCAGTTTCAATAACATCAACTACTTATTAATTTATGAAGCTTACAAGAATGCTTACTTGTTTAACTTTGAAAAATCTTATCAACTATTTTATAAAAACAATTTGTTTTATCTAAGTAACTACCAAAAAATTTTTTTCATCTTGTTATCATTAAATTGTCTAGTATGTAGAAAAGTATAATGTTATAAAATTTTTGTTATCTTATTAGGCTTAGTTTGCCTATTTTATGGAACTGAAATAAGGTCAAGTTACAAACAAGGGGTTAGTTGGAGCGTTAGTAATCTTAATTCTAGTAAAGTTGAAAATATAAGTTCGATCCCTAATAAATGCATTTTGTTGGCAGAACAAAAAATCATTCATACGAACCGAGAGAGATTATTTAATTTTCTTTTAAATTCAAACTTTATCATATTTATTATTTTGGCCTTTATTATATTACCTTTACTTAATTGAAAATTTCTTTATTCCTTTACTTAGTTGTAAAAACCTAAAAATTTTATGGACAATTTCTACTCTTGTTATAACTCAAATTCTATTCTAACTTAAGTATATTGTTGGTAATATTCCTTTTGTTAAAGCTAGTAAAAGTCAAAACAACAATTAAGATTATTAACTCTTTAAAAGGTTTCTTGCTTGAGTTAAAGAAATAAGAATCTAAAAGTGATGCTATTAATGAGTTAGTTAAAGTTGTATTATTATTGATAAGCTAGTTTAAGTATTAGTTGGTTGTTGTAACTTGGTGGTTCTGCAAGTAGTCTCAATAATTAACTAGATAAAGTCTAGCGCAATGTGCGGGTTATTATATTTTAATTTATCAATAAATGCAATAATTTTAATGAAAAAAAAATAAATAAATAAAAAGATAAAAGAGTTGAATATACACATATTTATATAGAAGTTTGTAGTTTGTTAACACACTAAAGAAAACATCTTTGCATATTAAATATTCTGCTGCTGTGAGTGGGTGAGGCCTTCTTTTATTTGATAATTTTGTTGTTGTTAGCTCTATGTAGAGATTTAAATATTCTTTATCTGCACAAAAAATTAAAAAATTTTAATAAATAAATATAAACTAATATGAAATGGAATTACAAATCAAAATCAAAGAAACAAAAAGTAAACGAACAAATCAAATATTATTCACCTATTGAAAACATTAAAGTAATATTGTAAAAACACAGTAAAAAAGAAGGGAGGCTCACTTATGCAGCTAATTCGGCTTTAAAAACAATATGATTACGCTTATATATATATATAGATAGATACAGATTTAAGTATAAAATTAAAATTTTTATAGATAGATATAGATTTAGGTATAAAATTAAAATTTTAAAAACCAAATTATCTTTAAAATTTTTAAAAAATTTTCAAATATGAAACATAGATGCTAAATCTAATAAAATAGTTGTTAAATTATATTAGAATTCAAAATTTGATATTATTCAATTATTAATTTTAAATTAAAAAATATAATCATCCAATCAAAACATAGAAAAATAAAGAAAAAAATTTAAAAATTTCTAAAAAAAGATAAAACAGAATACTGAAAGGAGAAAGTATCAACTCACATTCTTTTGTTTCAAGATTTTATATATATATATATATATATATATATATATATATATATATATATATATATATATATATAGCCGATTAAGATTTTCAAAATTCTATATTAATCTATTTTATGACAAATTAATTGAATTTGTCGCAATTTATTTCCATGGATTGAATCAATGTCAGGGTTTTGAATAAGTATAGGGTTTTCCAAGTCCATAATAATCCTAACTTGAACATATAATTTTTTATAAGCCCAAACCGTCATCATATCTAAGCAAGAGATTACATATCTAAATTGTAGAGTTCTAATATAATATAGTTAGTCTAAAATTAACTAGGTCGAATATGTATATCTAAATTGTAGAGTTCTAATATAATATAGTTAAGGGAAAATTACTATTTCATCCCTGGATTTTGACTAAATTAACAACTTTGTCCAATTATTTTAGTCAAATTATTTAAACATCCCTAAGATTTGCTTCTGTATCACAATATAGTCCTTTTGTTAAAAAAAAGGGGGCTAACTTTCAGTTGATTTTATATAAAAAAGACAAAAAAAAACCTATTATTGGGATCCAAAAAATATTGTTCGTCATGTAGGTTGAATTTTAGAAATTATTTGTAACACCCATTTCTTGCTCCCATTGGACCCTGTAGGAGATGCCACATTGTTGTGGTAGAGGCACAACCAGACTTACTTATAATCTAGCCAGTTATTTAGTCATAATTATGAAACTGTTTAGTTTATAAAGTCATTTAAGAAGTGGAAGACCCATTAATAAACTTATAAAACAATTAGGAAAAACCTACAATAAAACTGCAACAGTTTTTCCTGAATAATAGGTTTATCAAAACTGTTAAAAAATAATCATATTCTAGAATATTATATTTACTCAAAATAACATCACTCTATGTGAAGTCTTATATCCATTTATGTTAAAAGAAAATCAAGATATGCCCATAGTTCAAGTTTCTCAATGGAACCTCAAACAGTTTGACAAAACAGCTAATAATGGAACTTGTTAAGACCTTTAGCCAAAATAAAACAAAAATATTGAATTGGCCATTTACATATCCCAAAAGTAAAATCGAAACTCTCTCAATAATTCAGAAAGACTAGTACATGTCATGAACCAAGAAAAACTCATACTTAAGTCTATGGAACTGAAGGTTCTCCTCCTCTAATATTGTAACTTAGAATCAATCAACAACTTCAAGTCTCAAACTTATGCAAGATGAAAATCTTCACGCTAAGTATAGAACTCAGTGGTAATTAACATATAGATATAATCACAAATACCAATCATATGGTTCCATTAAATTCTTATCTGACCAGATTGTATAAGGTTCAGGGAACACCATTATCATCATTCATAGATTCACAAGTTTCAATATATGTGACAAACATATCCAATAAGTATTATAAAAGTAGATATCATTATAGTTCATATTACATAAGTTCCATACTCAACATATTTAGTGTCATTAAATCATAAGCAAATCATATTTCATTAAGTTCATATCAATCTTGAATATAATAGAATACTAATAATTCAGATAGTCAAAGATCATATGTCCTTAGATTCAGAACACATACCAACTCAGTAAGTTATCATTGCATATACTATTACAGAATAAATACAAAACATATTTCATAACAGAATGAATTCAAGGCATGTTCTATATCAAAATGAATTCATAATATTTACCATAACATGATATTATCAGTCTCATTATCGTATTAGAAGGTTATCAGAACACATATTTTTATAGAATATTTTTAGAACATATACTATAGTTGTATAATACCAATCACATCACTTTAAGTCTTTTATTTTTGGGCCTTATTAGTAACTCAGAAGAAATAAAAACAAAAAGGTATCAAAATTCAGAATCAGAATGACATGATAGCCAACAGAACAGATTAAGCAAAAGCCTACCGAACGGTAGAGCATATCCGCATCCTGAGTCGGACATTCTGTATCCAACGTATGATCATAGCTCAAATCCAGTAATCAGTAGTATGCTCATCATATTATATCAATATATCCACATTCATACAACTATTCAACCAAGTACATAATAAGGGTCTAGATATTTAGTTATAGTGTTATACTCGTATCACAATTCAAGTACAAATATGATCTTATAGATTCAAAACATAACATCATAGGTGTTCTTAGACATACCTAATTGTGTCTTCAATCTAATTATATACAAAGGAACTCATTAGTCCCCATATGTCTCAATACTCATAGCATATTCACCATATCAACATTTCATACTGATAGTATCAATTTATCATTTGTTTATCATTATTCGATCATATAAGGAATAAGTACATAATCAATTCACATACATGCCTCATTTCATCTCCTTATTAATCATTGTTCAATACTTTAACAAATAAGGTATGGAGAACTATTCTCATAATTAAAGCATCATATCAAGCAACTTAATCACTCCCACTCATTGACTAACAAGTATGATCAAGTATCAATCCAATTTCCATATTTAAGCAACTTAAGCCTATTCAACCAATTTCAAGTAAGTAGGCTAGAAACATCCAATTCTCAAATAAATAACTACTAAAATTATACCATACTCAATTTCACATTTAGACATTTGATTGATACAATTATGTTTGATCTAACCCACAATTTAGATCGATTTAAATTGTGAGCCCCTCCCAAGCATCGTGGGAAAAGGTCCACAAGGCGAAGCCTATCTGAACGTGCCCATCTAGTTGGTTCGTTATGGAAACTAGGAAGGAACTCCCTTGCGGTTCCTTTTTTTCATTTGTCTAGATTAGTCTTGTTGTGACTTTATTGTTGGTCTGATTACCAACTTTTCAATTTTATGAATCGGTTTAGTGCTTTTAAGTAATGTAGGGTTAGCTCATTGGAGCACTTTGACTGTGTCTGGTGTGTTAGAGTAGCCACCTTAATTTATTTTTAGCATGCTAGAATGGATAAAATGCATTAGCCTCATATCATTGGGTTCGGAGACTACGTTTTCAGCTTCATTGCATATGGATCAAAGGTTTGGGTCTAATAAAAAATCAAAAGAATTATTTTGCATGAATGTCAATTTATTGATGCATGAACATACTAATGATGCATGTCACTATTTGGAATACAGTGCATTAAAAGCATAAATAATTGAAAGAGTGTGTAATTTGGAGAGGATCCTGACTCTAGTCTCGTTTATTAAGGATTCTAAGTCGTGCATCACATTTCTCTAAGTCCCGATTGGTCAGTTCGGTCAGGGGCTTGCTACCTAGGCTGAAATCCATAGGTATGCATTCGTACTTTGTTTGTATAAAGATTAGGCCGCATGAAGTTCTACCATCTATTAGTATGGTAGGGTGCTGAGGATGTCACTCTTAGAGTGGGCTTACTATTATGCCGGCTGATTTCAGGCTTAGTTTGAAAATTGGTTTTGTCATTTTTTTGGACGGACCGGGCTTAGTTTGTTGGATGGACCAGGCTTAAAGCATGCATAATGTTGGACCAACCGAGCTTGACTTTTTGATAAGGTGTTGGATGCACTGGGTTTTTGAATTGAGAAAGGTATGAGTTTAGTGATTATACCTCGTGCTTGTGATGCGTCTGAATTAGAACTCCACAATTATTCTCGACTAAAGAGGTCGAGTCTTCCTCCAATATAAGCTAAAGTAGGGTATGAGGACCCGTATTATAGTCTCATATAGTATTGTTAAATGACGAATTATTAATTAATCGCCATATTAATTAATAATGAATCAACTAACTAGTAGCTTTTGCTTAAGAAAGGTCAAAGTATGATTGAAAGTCGAAAGGATCGACTTTTGAGTGCCAAGTTGGGCTTTTAACTCAACTAAAGAATAAGAGCACAATCGGATTTTATAGTCTTAGAATCACAAAAAGTGAGAATGAGAGTCGTTGATGCTTGAAAAGAGCTCGATCAAGTAACAAGAGGTAAGTTGAATGAGGGGGAAAGAGTGATATTTATAGGCAAGGATGTGGCTGAGCCAGGCTGGATCGGCTCAGCCACCTCTTGATCAGCACCGATAAGGCGCCTCCGCGATGGCTAGATCAAAGCTGGCACTTGGGTTATCGGTGCTAATCTTGGCTTTTTACTAAGATGCTCTTGCCCCTTAGTTTTAGGGTTTTTGAGCTTTTGGGAGTCTATTTGAGGCCCAAGTGATATATGATCGAGCTGATTCTCATACTGTTGGAACTAGGGATGGCAGCGGGGTGGGTACTCTCAAAAATTCAACTACCCAAATCCGAACCCATTAACAATTTAAATACCTGAATCTATCCCAAACCCGTTAATAAATACAGTAATAATACCCGAATCTATCCCAAATCCATTTAGAACTACCCGTAAAGTACCCAAATCCATTTAATCACAAATTTATTCAATCCATCAAACCCAAACCTACATAAAATCAGAATCCAAAATCAAACCCGACATGCAACAAAGAAAAATACAAAATAACTTTAACAAAAACTGCTAAAAAAATTACTGAATTAAAAATTCTAATAAAACAAAACAACACGACAACAAAACATAAGAAATTATACATAAACATAATACTCTTAATACAAATATAATTCTTGAACTCCATTTTTTCAAGAACCAAGATTGCGATGATTAACAATCAACATCATCTTCTTCGGCACAAAAAACGTTCGACTTCGCCCAAGAGCAATAATTTGAAAAATAAATTAAGTAAGAACTTTGACATTATAATAATTTGATAAGTTTTATACATGAAATTTAATGAGTTTAGTAATTACTGCTTGAGTTAGCCAACAACCAATTTTGAGAGCACATTAATGCTTCCAATGTAGTTTCATGAAGTTTGCTTCTATGAATACTAAAAACCCTCCCACCAGTGCTAAATGCAGATTCAGATGCAACTGTAAACACAGGCACTGCTAAAAAATCTCGAGCAATCGATTGTAAAGTTGGATACTTTACCCTATTTGTTTTCCACCAATTTAGAATATCAAAATATTTACTCCAAGGTAAAACAGGCTCTTCAAGATAAAAATTTAATTCAGATTTCACATGAACACCGGTAGATGAAGAACTAAGAAATGCCATTAAATCATGAATGCCCCTTTCTTGAGAAATTTGAGTATCAGACAAAGGAATTGATGGAACTTGAGAAGGAAGATGTTGCCGATGCTTTGATGACCTAGATTGATACTCATCAAGTAAATCATAACAAACTTACCTTATTTCCCAAATTTTTTCATCTACCAAATTTATAAATCACAGGATAATAATATTGGATTACCTTCATTTTATACCTAGGATCTAAAATAACTGTCACCACCAAAACAATATGTACATCATCCTAATACTTTCCAAATTTTTTTAATATTTTTTTTCCATTTCACATACAATCTCATCATCTGAATTTATCCAATCAACCATACACATGGCAATAAAAAAATAATTTGCTGCTAGATAATTTCTACTAGAAAACAACTCGGTAGTAGTATGAAAAATGTAACACCTGCCGCCTAATCCCAGAGGACTAGACGACGGATGCCAAATTCGGTGCCGTAGCACCGTCTTATCTCACTTATTACTCTAGATCATATATTAGAAGTGGCTAAGTTCTCATAAGGAGGTAAGTAATTAAAATTTAAAAAATAATATTTAAGGAAATTCCTACGAAAAATTTGCAAGAGTTTCCCCTAAAAATTTACTTGCCACACAAAGAAAATATAAACACTCCCAATATTAATTCCTCCAAACCCCAAAACTCCAATTCAATACAACAAATTCCAAGCACTTCGAAATATCCATCAATTATTTTAGGTTCTATCATGATATTATAACATTCATTCAGTGGATTAAATTATCAACAATCGTACACCATAAATATAATAAGATGTTATTACTTAATTAATCACAACTCTTAATGAATTTACAAATTTAATATATACAATCTCATTATATACAATTTTTATATACATGCCAAAAACCACAAATTACTATATGTCCTACCCAAAGATAATATTCCTACATCGATGCTACTCCTTTGGTCTTTGGGTAGCGTCCACCGCTCTTAACCTGCGTGTGATAAAAATCAATGCGCTGACTGGAAGACTCAGTGATGCTAAGTAATTATCAATAAAAATAACAAAGAATAACCAAAATAACAAGTCTAAAATACGCTTTAAAATACTCAAATCAATATATATAAATTAAATACCGAAGTCATACTAATTAATTTATTATCGCCAGTGTTAGGGAGCTCTGTGCTGATTAGGGTATTTTACCAAAATGCCTCTACCCTTTGGTTTTAGGGTTTTTAGGATTCTAGAGGTCCGTTCAGGGTTCAAAAAATGTTTGATTAATCTGATTCTCACATCGTTAGAGTCGTGGAAAAATTTCCTAAAGCCCAGTGCTAAAATCAATTAACAGCTTTATGACATCTCAACCTGGCAAAGCAATCCTAAGAGGGCGAGTAGAGCAAGAGCTCCTAGTGAGCTTCTAAGATGGCAGGCTAGCTAGGGTATTGGAATGTGGAACACAAAAATGAATCAGATCATATATTAAAAAGGGAGAAACTAATCATCAGAGATGCCTTTTGGTGAAATAGCTCGAGAGTTGGAAGAACTCTAAGGTTAAGTGTGCTCGCTTGATAGAAATCCTGGGATAGGTGACCTCATGGGAATTTTCCATTCCACCTGCGGGACAAAACCGTGTAGGTCTTGCCGATCCGGTATAGGATGGAGCTGGCTTGATCCAAAGCGAACAATTTCTCTAGCGGTTGGAGTCAGGGCATGACAATTTGGTATCAGAGTTGGACCCCCTCCAATAGATATACGGTTCAAGGACGAACAATGCCAAAGCTAGTGGGTCTATGACATCCCGAACTAGCAAAGCGATCGTAAGAGGACAGGTAGAGCAAGAGCTCCTGGCAAGCTTCTAGGATGGTAGGCTAGCTAGGGTAGCAGAGTGCAAGACACAGAAATGAATCGAATGATATATCAAAAAGAGGGAAACTAATCACCAGAGGCACCTTTTGGTGGAATGGCTAGAGAGTTGGAAGAACTCCAGAGTTAAGCGTGCTTGCTTGATGAAAATCCTAGGATGGGTGATCTCTTGGGAAGTTCCCATTCCACCTGGGGGATAAAACTGTGCAGGTCTTGCTGATCCAAAGTGGGATGGAGTTGGCTTGATCCAAAATAGACAATTCCTCTAGTTGTTGGAGTCAGGGCATAACAAGCTTGCCCCCTTTGAGAGATTAGAGCTAATCAAGTCCCGATCTCTTAAACTTTGATTTCAGCACCTCTAAAAAGAGTTTTGGGCTCGCTTGATGAAAATCCTAGGATGGGTGATCTCTTGGGAAGTTCCCATTCCACCTGCGGGATAAAACCGTGTAGGTCTTGCTGATCCAAAGTGGGATGGAGTTGGCTTGATCCAAAATAGACAACTCCTCTAGTTGTTGGAGTCAGGGCATAACAAGCTTGCCCCCTTCGAGAGATTAGAGCTAATCAAGTCCCAATCTCTTAAACTTTGATTTCAGCACCTCTAAAAAGAGTTTTGGTCTAAAAACCATACTTGGAAGATTGTGGTGATGTTTGGAACATCCTATACGAACGTCGTCTGATTTAAAGAAAATATTTTTAAAGCCAGTTTGCTCCGTTTGATTTTTTAAGCCCTCTCTGTGATTTTTCATACGATCGAAAGGTATAGCTTCTTTTAGGATTATGTTACGGATGTTTTTACTGTGATCGTGTATCGATCTGAGCTTGGATAGGTCCCAGAAGGTTTGCTTATCTGAGTAAGGGCAAGGCTAGTCCTCCCTTTTTTCTATAAATGGGGGAGGGGGCAACCCATTTGTGCCCCACATTATCCTTCTCTTTGTCTTTACTTGCTTCCTCTTGATTCTTTTAGTCATTCGATATTTCATCCGAACCTTGTCACCATGAGTTCTTAAACACCAAACGCTCCTTATTCGCCTCTCAATGACTCTACGAGTAGCATGAACACTTCACCTTTTGCCATAGGCTAGGCAAGTGGAGCAGGAGCAGCACCCATCGTTGCTACCGAGGTTGGGGGCCGGTCATGGGTCATTAGTCCCTATTTTCCCTGATCTTCTCATTGGTATGGAGGTTGGCTTTGGCCCTTCTGGAAGGGCTCTTCCTTCACTAAGGACCTCTACTGCTACCGGGACTTCCTCAATTAGTTAGTTTCCCATCGGCCTTACACCAACATTTAAGAGCAAAGTTAACTTTGTCACTTATAAGGGTACAAGGACCTTTCAGGTATCGATGACTATTCGCGAGGTATGGCTTCACTTTCCTACAAGTTAACAGGTGAGTTTATTTTTAGATTACTATTCCCCTTTAGTTAGTTTCAAAAGGATTGCCCACTGACTTGGTAAGTCTTCTCTATTTTGTAGGCTCCCTCTTGTTGAAATGAGGAGATATCTATTATCAATGGCCACAGTCGAGTTGCATTATCAGAGTCAATCACTCATAAGAGCTACACCAACAAGGAACTAAAGGAAGAAAACGTAGAGAGAGCAAGGAAGCGCCGTTGACTAGTCCTCTTTCCTTCTTCTATTTTGGCACTCAAGACAGTTGTAGGCTCTAGTAGCCACTTTTGATATTTATAGGTTAGGTGTTACCATAGTTTAGGCACCAAACGTGCTTCATTATGGGATCTGCTATCCCTTTTTATATTTATTGGACTTTTATTTATTCTTGTACATCTATTCTGCATTGACCGATTACTTTACACTGATTGCCTATGTTATCAAACTGAATCTAAAAGTTGCACTCCTTGCCTGTTCTAAACTTACACTGATTGCGTGTTTGTATTGGTTGCACTGATTGCTTGTCTATTAGACTGAATCTGAAAGTTGCACTAATTGCTTGTTCTAAGTTTGCACTGACTGCCTATTTTGAGTGTTTTGACATTGGCCATCCTAAATGATTTGATGCTGATCACTGCATCTTTGATTGCACTAATTGCTTGTTCTAGATTTTGCACTGACTGCCTATTTTAAGTGTTTTGGCACTGGCTGCCATGTCTTGAGCTAGCACTCACTGTTTGTTATGAATTTGCACTAACAACCTATATTGAATTTTTTGGTGTTGATCGCCTTATTTTGAATGTTTTGATCTTGGCATCGATTTCCCTATTTCTTAGTAGTTTGACTTAAGAATCATTGTTAGTTGAGCAAAATTTTATTCATGATCCATGATGTGCCATTTTTTATTGTGTAGCTCCAACTCTGAGTGAGTGCTTCTAAAAAATCTAGGTTTAATTTGCCAACATTTATTTTGAAAATCTTACAGTCTGAAAACACCGACTTTTGAGTAAAATAGTCAAAATTTTTAGAAAAGCATTTTTAATTCAATTGTGATCTTGCTTTTCTTCTCTCTCTCTCTCTCTCTCTCTCTCTCTCTCTCTCTCCTCTCCTTTCTTTTTCTTTTTTAGTTTGCTTATTAGCATTGAGGTGCCTGAAATCAGCACGGACCCCTAAATCGATGTTGTTTTAGCACCCCATATAAGGGCGAATTTGCGATTTGTGCCCCACTAGAGCTGATTCTAAGCAGGCTAGTGCCGACACATCCTTGGGGCTGGTGGTTTAGAGCCTATAAATACCTCATTTATGGCCTCAAAATAGTGTCTTTTTGCACCCTAGAGCCCCATTTTTCTAATTTTTAAAACACTTTACCCAAAAATGGAGTCTTTTATCAGTTATTACATGCAAAGATGGACCAAGAGGTTAATAAAGGTTGAAAAGATTAATTTGAGCTGATATGGTATGCCTCCTTTGATGACTCCAAGAGGCTTGCTGGTTGAGCGGGCTTTTCTAGATGCATGCTTGCACCTATGGGATCCACAAGCTCATGTGTTTCAATTTAGCATGCATTTCGAGGATGTGCCGGCGTATGAGGAGTTCGCAGCTCAATTGGGCAATAGTTCTGAGAGAGCTCTGGTGGCTACACCGACTGGGACTGGGTTTTTCAGGAGCTTCATGAGGATGTTAAGTTTATTTATGGTAGAGGCCAAGAAGCTAGTAGTGGACAATCGGGTTAATTTGGCAGTGCTTGTTGAGTGGTATCTAGATCCAATCGACTTTGTTGACCTGGAGCAAGTAGTTATGCACGAAGGGCAAGTAGTTGCTTATGCATCAAGGCAGTTTAAGTCGCATGAGAAGAACTATCCTACTCATGACCTGAAATTGGCAGCCATTGTCTTTGCTCTAAAGATTTGGAGGCATCATCTGTATGGTGAGAAATGTAGGCTCTTTACTAATCATAAGAGTCTGAAATATTTGCTTACCTAAAAGGAGTTGACTATGAGGTAGAGAAGATGGGTTGAACTACTAAAGGATTATGACTTCACTATTGACTATGAGGTAAAGCGAATGTGGTTGTCGATGCTCTTAGTAGGAAAACTCTAATGGCCTTGTGGGCAATGAATGCACGTTTGTCTATATCCAGTGATGGAGTTATAGAGGTTGAGTTGCAAGTTAGGCCTACTTTGATTCAGCAGATTCAGGAAGCTCAAAGTAAGGATGAGAAGACTACCTTGTGGAAGGATTTGGTTCGAGATGGTAAGAAGAAAGGCTTTGTAATTAAAGGAGATGGATGTTTGTATTTTGGTGATCAGATTTGTGTACTGAAGATTCTGAAATTGAGGAAGAGTATCATGGAGGAAGCTCATAGCAATCTTATGCCATGCATCCAGGCAGCAATAAAATGTGCCAAGATTTGAAAGTGCATTATTGGTAACTAGCTATGAAGAGAGAGATTACAGACTTTAGAACCAGATGTCTGACTTGTCAGCAGGTGAAAGAAAAACATCAAGTTTTTTCAAGTTTGATGCATCCTATTTCAATTCCTGAGTGGAAGTGGGATAGGATAACAATGGCTTTTGTGATTGGTTTTTCACTTTCTTCAAGGAAGAAAGATGTCATTTGGGTAATAGTTGATCATTTGACTAAGTCAGCTCATTTTCTTCCTATAAAAGCAAATTTCTCTCTTAAACAATATGCACAGCTATATATTGATGAGATAGTTTGATTGCATGGTGTTCCTTCATCTATCATATCTGACATGGATGCAAGGTTTACTTCCAGGTTCTGAAAGAAATTGCATGAGGCAATGGGTACTAAATTGCATTTTAGTAGGGCCTTTCATCCGCTGATAGACGGGCAGTCAGAATGGGTAATACAGATTTTGGAAGATATGCTTAGAGCATGTGTTATTGATTTTGAGGGTAGCTGGGAGAAGTATATCAAGTTGGCAGAGTTTGCCTATAATAACAGTTACCAATCGAGTATTGATATGGCACCATTTGAGACTTTATACGGTAGGAGATGTAGGACTCTACTTTGTTTGTCTAAGCTTAGTAAGGTTAAAATCCTTGGATTAGAGATACTTCAAGAGACAAATGAGAGGTGATTCTCATTAGAGATAGGCTGAAGGCTGCGTCTGATCGACAAAAATCATATGCAAATTTGAAAAGGAAGGGTATCGTGTATATCGTTGGTGATAAAGTGTTTTTAAAAGTGTTGCCGTGGAAGAAAGTTTTGAGATTTGGTAAGAAGGGTAAGCTAAGCCCTAGGTTCATCAGTCCATATGAGATTATAGATCGTATGGGTCCATTGGCCTATAGATTAGCCTTACCTCCATATCTTGATAAGATCCATAATGTCTTCCATGTGTAAATTCTGAGGAAATACCATTTAGATCCTTCCCATGTGGTTATAGTAAAGTCAATCAGTATCCAACTAGATTTGACTTATGAGGAGGAGCTAGTGAAGATTTTGGCCATCGAGATCAAGGAGTTGAGAAATGAGAGAGTCCCTCTTGTTCAAGTCTTGTGGAGGAATCATAAGACTAAGGAAACTACCTGGGAGAGTGAGGAGGCTATGCGAGCTCAGTATCCTCAACTATTTGCCTCAGGTAAATTTTGAAGATGAAATTTTCTTAAGGAGAGGAGAGTTGTAACGCCCTAATTTTTGGAACGTTGGATAACTTATTTCATTACTACTGAGTCTATATGGTAATTCATGCAATGCATGTTATTTGCTTGATTGTTCATGCATAAAATGATTTTTGGATTGTAAATTGTGAAGCTTTGCCTTAGAAAGCCTAGTTGTGGAATTTAATGTGATGTAGCTCTAACTGCACCTAAATATTGGGATTGAGATTTGATTTTCAAGATATGAGTTATTGATTATTTTTAAGTATTATTATTAAAAGGGCTTATTTAAAGTATATTTTTATATATATAAGTATTTAATATCTACTTATGGGTATTTTATTAAATGGGTTTTGGGTTATATGATTGGGCTTAAAAGAAAAAATTAAAATAAAATAAAATAAAATAAATTATTGCCCTAAACCTAAAAAAGGGTGGTCAACACCCTCATTTCAAATGAGAGTGCCGCCATCTTCACAAACACAATACACACGAGTGAAAAGAAAGGGGGAGAAAGAAGAAGAAGAAGCTCATCTCCCATTCCTACAACTTCCACTATTAGAATCTATAATCAAATAACCAGTTGAGAGAGTAAGTGGTATTAGAGTGGTGATTTAAGCTAGGAGATTAAGGTGCAATTAGGTTGTGATTATTGAAGGCATTCTGTAATCAAGATAAGAGTTCATTTTTGCAATCCATGTGTGTTTTCCAATCTGGTCGTATTTTTGAATTAGTGTTTTTAGGAGATTATGAATCCTTAATGGTTTTTTGTGATGTTTTGTTTTTGTTTTTCATGCTCATAGAGAAGGGTGAACCTTCTAAGGTTGACAGGGGCAAAGAGAAGTCTTAATTGTGAAGTTAGTTTGCTAATGTGTGATTTTAAGGTTTGTACGGTGCAATTATATGTTTAGTTTGATTTCAGTTATTGATGTTGTTGATCATTGTGAGTTTATTATGGAAAAATATTTTCTTATTTTAATTCATCAATAGGGACACATATATATATATACATACATGATACTATAAACCTATTAGAAATCTAACTCCTAATAGGGTTCTATTTACAACTCCTAATAGAGTTC
>CANUEP010285990.1:0-91330 GCA_947857235.1 Jatropha podagrica | reverse complement strand
AATTAAAAATTCCCCTTTTTAAAAAAAAAAAAAAAAAAAAAAAAAAAAAAAAAAAAAAAAAAAAAAAAAAAAAGATAAACAGCCTCATACACCGTAACCTAATCGAGTACTGATTCTTAACTATATACAAAGAAATCCGATTCCAGAAGCGATTAGTATATAAAGTTGCATAAATTAAATAACATTGAGAACCAAAATCCAAAAGACAAAGAGAACGATCACCTTGTAGCGAGAAGCCAAATCCATGTTGCTAGCTCAGCTTAATACCTAGAACCAGAGTTAATTTAAGATTTTGGATGATTAGGGCTTTAGTTCAACTAAACAATCTGAAGGACAAATTTAGGATCCCTAACGATGAACAAAAGAACAATAATCGCAAATAATAATAAGTTAATATATTTTCACAAGTGGAGGTAGAAACAGATTTTGACCGAAAAGAAAAGGCAAACAGAATTACAGAGAAGAGAAGAGGCTTCAACAGTAACATCTGCTTAGCAGTGACCTTCTAAACCTTATTGGGTTCGATAAAGTATTGGACTTTAAGCCCATAGCTTAAGCCCATAATTCCCAATTGTATTTGGGCTATTAAGATTATACCCAGTTCAGTAGGCTGAAGACACATGGGATCTAGCGTATAAAAAAAAAAAGTCATTTTGCTAGCTGAGTAAATCTTTAAAATTTTTTATTTATATTTTGTATCTCAACACTTCTTCTTCCATATAAATTATTAACATTTTTTGTAGTAACTTTTTTTTTAAGAATTTAACTTGTATTTTTACCTTATACCGATGGAGGTTGCTCATGTGACATCCTAACCCGATAAAACGAGAGAACAAGTAGAGCAAAGCTTCTAACAAGCTTTTAGAATAGCAGGCTAATTGAGATAGTGAAATGTGGAACAAATGAATGAATCGAATTATATATCGAAAATGGGGAAACTAATCATCAAAAGCACGTTTCGGTGGAATGACTAGAAAATTGAAAAAATTCCATGGTTAAGCATGCTCGTTTAACAAAAATCCTAAAATGAGTGACTTCGTAGAGAGTTTCTCATTTCACCTGCAGGACAAAACTATACGAGTCTTACCGATCCAGTATAAGATGGAATCAACTTGATCCAAAGCGGACAATTTCTCTTATTATTGGAGTTAGGACCTGACAATTTTAGTGTCAAAGCCTGACCAGAACTCCTGACGAGCTTTTAGAATGACAGACTAATTAGGGTAGTAAAATATGGAACACATGAATGAATCGTCATATATTGAAAATGGAGAAACTAATAATTAAAGATACATTTTGATGGAATGGTCAGAGAGTTTGAAGAATATCAGTATTAAACGTATTCGCTTAATAAAAATTTTAGGATAGGTGAACTCTTGAGTTGGATCAGTATAGAATATTTGGATCACATAATATTGCTTTGTGCACTATGTTTTTTTTTTTTCTTTTTTTTTTTTTTGTGTGTGTTTAAATAATTGTGCAGGCAATACATTTTGTTTGTGAAACCTAAAATAACGCTATGCTTATATGTCAAATAAAACAAAATTCTACGTTAATTTGTAATTACATGGACTAAAAGATTATAATCAAATATTTTTGGAACTTTAAGCGAAACATTATTGATAAATAAATAAAATTTTCAATTAATTTTTATTCAAGAATAGAGGCATATATATCAAATTTTAGACAAAAATTTCATTTAAATAAGCTGAAATTTATAATTTTAGGGAATGTCTATATTGAAGCTTCAAAATTTTAAAATATATAATCTAGTTAAATATTTTTTTTATATTTATTTAGACACGCGTTGTTTTATCTAGCCAGACCTTTTTGCCTCTATTCTCCATAAAAAAATAATAAAAATTATAGGTCAATATTTTTTTTTTTTTTTTGCCAAGACAATATTTTTTTGATTGAGTAAATTTTTTTGTTCAAATTATGTAATTGTTATTGTTGAAAAACCAAAATTTGCAATTTCTAATTTGAAGAATAAACAATTAAAATTTATTGTCTTGAAACTTAAAAATATATATATTTATTGTGCATTTATTTTTATTTATATTATTTAACTTTAATTTTATTTTCCTCTGACTAAATTTTATGCCTCAGCTTTTGTCCCCAACAACACCTTATTGATATATAAACTAATAATTTAATAATCAATATTCAAATAAAAAATTGTTTTTTGTTGTCTAGTTGTTTAGCATGAAAACCTAAGTATTAAAGAATACAGGGTGTAGTTGAGTGGCTAAGGCTCATCCATCCTTAATCAAAGGTCAGGAGTTTCAATTATTGAAAAAGAATAATTTAATCCGGAGGTGTGATTAAGTCGTCACTGTGTCCCACGGAGTGTGGTTGAATAGTGAGGGAATTAATTATTGTGTACCGGGTGTGATTGAGTAACGAGGGGATTAGTTACTGTGTCTGACAGTAGATGCCCTGATTACGACAAAAAAAGAAAGAGCGCAATTATTAAAAAAAAATTTTACCCAAAATTTATATTTATTTTTTATGCTGGGATTTATTATAGCTATAGAGGGTCCAAGAGAAAAACATCCTGAAGTGAGAAAAATAATACCATAAGGCATGAAAACAAAATAAGCCCTGACAAATTTAGGAGACGACAGTTAGGAATTGGGACATAGCTTAGGGCTTGGAGAGTTGCATAAAAGGACAAGAAGAAATTCCAAACCCTCCCATGTCTAATGGAGGTTACTTTGGGACTTTGTGTGAAAAATTTAACAAATCAGCTTAACTAACTATATGAAATTTCCAATATGGGTTGGGAATTTCCATTGTCTGAGCTTCAAACACCAAAAACAAAAGTTTAGGAGTCCCCATTTGAAGTTTCTAGGAAGCTGCCTAGAAGCATCATCATGATAGACTTTCTTTCATTACACAGCCAATTGTCTCATCTCTCTTCTACCTATTCTAATTTCAACAACCCATGAAAGAGGTTAAGGTATTTGTGGTTTGTTCTCTTTGTAACTTTGTACTATTATCATGAATTATATAGCAAGGAATAGAAGAAGAAACAATATGTTAGTTCCATTTGTTTCATGGCAATTCAAAATTATAGTAAGATGAGTAATTTGCTTATAATCCTAATTTCTTCCATTATAAATTATAAGATATCATTTTTGAAAAAATTATTCGACCGATTCAATAGAGAATCATTTAAATAATAATTTAGTTCAATTTGATTAAGACTTTGTTCGATAGTAGCTTTTAACTTAACTTTTAACAGTTTGACCGTGTTAAAATTCTATATATATTTCTGTGAATTGTATTGTTTAATAACATAACTTTGAAAATAACTTTTAATGGTGAATGAAACTTTTCATGAAACATTAACATTATAGAAATTTAACTTTTATAATTTAGTGTTCAACTTTTAGTCAAATTTTTTTGACAATTATATCTTTTTTTTCTCCGAATTCAGCTAATTAAACAATTAATGTCTTTTTTTGTCATTTTTAATTAAATAATTATTTTTATCGAATATTTTTTAATTTAAACCATTACATAAACAACAACTAATATTGCTAAATAGACCTTAAATTTTCAATTTAAATTTCTCAACTAGAAAATCAATAAAATTTATAATTTTAAATTTATTTTTTAACTAAATCAAATTGGTTGAATCAATTGGATCCCTAAAGCATATCATTTCTTTTTTTAAAAAAAAATAAACATTAAGACAAGCACTCAATTCTTAACTATTATCACAATCAGAAAGAAAAAATATGTTTGCCTTCATAATCTTCTTAGGATTTCCATATTGGCTGGCAAAGAAGTCCATTTCAATCCATTACAATTTGAGCTTTGCATATCAAACAACCAAACATATGCCAAAGTATAAGTTTTTATGCATGAATGATAAACCCAAAGCCACACTAATTTCTTGTTTGAAATTGTGAATTTATGTTTCCTAGGAACAAAGACAAAGAATGAAGAAGTCAGATTATTGCAATTGGTTAATTTCTTTTTCAGAGTACGTTGTAAAAGTTTTTGACTTCTTCAGTAAATATAATTTTTAAAAATTAAATTTGTGTTCTTACACGTATGAACATCGAAACTGCTTACCATATCGGTATAATACATCAAAACACAAACGAGACTTTGAATGAATAACAACCTAAAAATACCTAATGTAATCTTATAAATTAAATTGATTATTGCAAATATCTTTTTGGGCTTTTGTTGTTGTAGTTGACATATAAATATAATTTCAAAAGACCTTTGTACATAATTAAGCATAAGTAGCATGTTTGGATTCAATTTGACATGGAGCCCCTCATTTAGAGTATTTTATGAACAATAAAGACCTAACTATAAAATAAAACTTCCTATTACAAGAGACAATAAAGAAACATTAAACAAACTATCACATCTCAAAACATTGTTCTTATAAAAAGAATTAGCTCCATTACCATGTTGTGTATTGTCTTTGTAAGCTACTCCCACTTATTTATTTATTTATGAATATAAATATAAATATTATTAATGGCTGCCTTTCTTTTTGCCCAATAAACATCTATCAAAGGTAAAATTGACAAGTATCACAAAGTCAAGAGAAGTGAGGATTCCAAGCAAAATGGACTGAGCTATCAAGGGCATTGCATCACTTTATTTTAACCAATTAGAGTATATTATATTTAATAAACACTTGGCCACATCTAATGTAGGGATATTAGATAGGAATATTTTTGTTTTTTTTTAATTTAATTAAATTTTATTATTCTATAATAATTGTGATCCTAGCATAATGCCTCTACCAGGTTTTCTTACCAAATATTAATTAATTATCAAATGTTATTATATGGTTTCAATCTTCTTGTATACATTATTATACTTATGTGACATGTGTAGGTCCAATCAATATTTTGTTGTTGTTGGGAGCTTGACAAATGGAGATATTTGATTCCCTATATGTGGCTAAATATGCAAAATTATTATTTTGCCCATTTTAGAAAATAAATGGATGATTGCTTTATCTCGAAATATAAGTGATTTTAAATATTTTAAGGAGTCATGAATTATATTTTTTTTCAATGTTATTTTTATTATATTAGATAAACTAACTACTTTTACAAGTGATTTTTGATTTTGAAATAAATATTAATTTGGTCAAATTATTTTTTATTTTGTCATAATTGAAATACTAATTAATTTCTTTTTTAATTCCCATGTAAAAATATTAAATTACTTATATCTAGAAAAATTATTAAATTTTTATTATGGATCTATTAAGTAAAATTAATTATTTTAGTAGCGTTTGAATGCTAACTATTTTAGTTGTTGTTTTTCATAAAATGTTAAAAAATACAAACATTATATGAGTTAACTTTTATAAAAAACTATTTTAATCCTTAAAAATTAGTTCAAACATTCTGTTACTGAACATTATAAAAAAGTTAAAACATTTAAAAATTATTTAAAAAGCGATTGCCGAACACAATATATATCCACATTTATATTTGTACTATTTTTTTTAGTAAAAATTGGCAAATTATCAATAAATAATATTCGCAAATTCTTCCATCCTTTTGAGTTTGATTGTGAAAGAAAGTTATTTTAATATTAAAATGAGAATTATGTCTATGATGAGATTTTGAATTTTTCCACATCAACCTATGCGTTTGAAAATCAAAAATATTTTTATGGGATATAATTTAAATTCCTAATATGATCAAATTAATAAAAAATAAAAATATTTGTATTTTTATGGAATATAGGGATTATGGCTCAAATGTCTAATATTTTATTATTTAATTTTTTTTTCAAAAGATGAAAATATGAGGATTTAAATCTGAATCTATTATTAGATTGTAATATAATTATCATTAAGCTATGACTTGTGTGCTTTTATTTGGGTATTATATTATTAATTCAAATTTTGAATATTTTAAATTAGAAAATAAATATCTAAGTATTGAATTATTAATTAAACTAACAAAATCATTCAAATCAATCCTCAATTAATTCTTAATCCTTATAATGTATTAAGAAACTCCTCTCAATTAATTTTCCAATACTTAGAATTAAATTTAGAAATGTGGAAGGTTCAATGCTTAGGTCTATCAATTGAAAAACGAAAAGGGCAATTACCTTTTTTTCTTTTAAAAAAAAAAAAAAATTCCTTCCGTTTGCTAAAAAAATAATAAATATATGCTTCCTTTTTAATTTTAAAATAAGTTGAACTCACCTAAGTAAGCAATAGAGATCCAAAAAGTTATTAACCTTTTTCTATTATTCCAAAAAGATTTTCCTACCACCGTTTATTTTGGAAATAAAACCATTAATTACTTCCATCAATCTTGGAATTAATTGTAAAAAAAAGAAAAAGAAAAAGAATGGAGAATATTAAATAAATAGAATCTTGAAATTGTTCATTATATATAAATTTTTATTACTGAAAATTTCACGTATTTTGAAATTATAATAAATTATTAGTAAATTGATTATATTAATTTTAATTTAATATATTTAAATACCAAATTTTTAAAAGATTGAAACGATAAATATTGATCAAATATAATAAGTATTTAAGAATGGAGAGTGTAGGAAATATTAATTGGATTTCATAAATTTTTTCGCTTAATATTAAATGTCATTTTTAGAAAATTAAGAAATATTAATTAATTTTTCTAATTTTATATTTATTTTTATTAAAATACTATACTTATTTTCTATAATAAAAAATGAATCTATGAAATTAAATAATGAAATGAGATAAAAGAATAATTTATTTAAATTAATGAATATTTTGTTATAATTAAATATTTTAATTACTTGTTTAATCACTGCACATAAACTTTAAACAGCAGTAAAAAATTAACAAAGGAATGCAAATTATACTTTTTTTTTATTATTCATTCATAATATTTTTAAAATAAATCAAGTAATTACACATCAATTAATGAAATTAAATCGATTTAATAATCATTTTTTCAAGAAATAAAAGGTTTTTTGAAAGAAAAAATTACCTACCAAATCTGCCCTCTTATTTATCGTCAAATTAATTACAACACAAGGGCACATTTGGTAAGTTCACTTAATTACCAAAAATTAATTATAAATTTTTCATTTTTAAAACGAATTTTTAGACAAGCAAAACGGCTCCTTGGAATATGCTGCTAAGAACAGCCTTTAAATGCCAGATCAGCACAATCAGAGTCGATACCGTTTAATGCAGTAAACTCACATAGTAATCTCCGTGTCAAACGAATATCAACCGTTGAGCAATACTTTTCAAAATTGTGTACTGATCGAACGGTGAAAGAAAAATGTGTCGTGATTTTTTTTTTTTTTATATTTCAGACGGAGAATTAATTTACAGAAATAATGGAAATTACTATATTTGTGAAGTGGTTTTGTTTGTCTCTGTCCATGTCTTCGAGTCTTCCTCTATATATATTGGTCTCCATTATAGTTTATTTTTGGAATATACAGAGTTATAATTATTTATTATCTAGTGAATGAGCGAATAAAAAATATCACCAAAACGGCTTGTGGATTTTTTCCGGGATTACGGTTGCCGGATTCCAGATTTTTCTCTCGGGAAAATTTGGGTCTTTGGCGTTTGATTTGGCTTATAGGGGGTTTGATTTTTTTTCATAATTTAAGGGTTTAAACAGGATTTCATTGAACATTTGGCGGATAGAGTGTTTCATTAGAGGTTGATTCTAGGAAATTTGGAGGGGTTAATCATGTCTGATGGTTATTACAGTTCGAAGAAGACTGATGATATATGTGAAGATGTTTGTGGCCAGGTAAAGCTGTGATTTTTAATATTTTTGGGTTTTGTTTGCATTGTGATTTCTTAACGTTATTGGGATGTTAAAATTAAATTCTTCAGATACGTTAATGGGGGTAATTAAAATGTTCAGATTATTGATTTTTATATGAAAGCTATGAATTTTTTTGTGGTCTTCATTCACTTTTTTACTTTTGAATTTTGTGATAATTTTTCTTTTTTTCCCCTCTTTTCATTAAATAATCTCTTATTGATAACTAATTTTGGTTTTATGGATTTTGAAGTGAGAATACATTGGTGAGGAATACTAAAGTTATGATTTTTCAGTTTGTGGGTGAACTTGTTGAGTTTTCATTTGAGTTGTTTTTGGCTGGCTTGAAATTTTTGGTAATTATGTACAGGTGTAAATTGAGAAAGAATATGAAAATTAATTATCTGGATTATTTTTCGCAACGTTTCAATTTTTTATATAGATTTTTGTATGGTATTTCCTTATATGTGTTTGTTTGACAACATATCTTGTGAGTAAGTTGAGATTCAAATTCAATTCAATTTGTTCTTACATTTTTGTCTCTGCATATAAGCATCCCATTAGAATTTAGCTTTCCTGGGGTTTTTTAAAGTCCAATGCTAGCCAACTTGATAGCTTATTTTGAACAAGTTTACCATCTGAAATTGGACTTGGGAGCATTTGAATTGAATTGTTAAATCTCTGATGGTTGAATATTTTTCTGTATGAGAAACATATTTTGTTCATATGTTGTATGAATGGCTTATATTCTGGATGGCTTATATTCAATCTGGGTGTCTTAAGAAATCTTTGTTTTAATTTGCAGCAGGCCTCCCGTCTTGCTTTGAGCATGTCAAGACTGAAGTGTATTTTGCGAGGCCTGGATTTGAAGACACTTGTATTCTTATTTGTTGTTGTTCCGTTAGGAATATTTGGATTGTATTTGCATGGCCAGAAGATATCGTATTTTCTGAGACCATTATGGGAATCTCCTCCAAAGCGGTTCCAGATAATTCCTCATTACTATCATGAGAATGTGTCAGTGGGGACTCTTTGCAGGCTTCATGGGTGGGGTATTCGCGAATCACCAAGAAGAGTTTTTGATGCAGTTCTTTTCAGTAATGAGGTAGACATTCTTACTATTCGATGGAAGGAACTGTATCCTTACATAACCCAGTTTGTACTTCTTGAATCAAATTCAACATTTACTGGCCTGCCAAAACCGTTACTCTTTGCTAGTAACCGGGACAAGTTCAAATTTATAGAGCCTCGTTTGACTTATGGCACAATTGGGGGTAGATTTAGAAAAGGTGAAAACCCTTTTGTGGAAGAGGCATATCAAAGAGTAGCCCTGGATCAGCTTATCAGAATAGCCGGTATAGAAGATGATGACTTGTTGATTATGTCTGATGTTGATGAGATTCCTAGTGCCCACACAATTAATCTCTTAAGGTGGTGTGACGACACCCCACCTATACTTCATCTTCAGCTGAGAAATTACTTGTACTCTTTTGAGTATTTTGTAGATAACAAGAGCTGGCGAGCTTCAGTTCACAAATACCGGACAGGGAAAACTAGATATGCCCATTTTCGTCAGGCAGATGTTCTCCTGTCAGATTCAGGTTGGCATTGCAGCTTTTGTTTTCGCTACATCAGCGACTTCATATTTAAGATGAAAGCTTACAGCCATTATGATCGTGTGAGGTTCTCTCATTACTTGAACCCCAAAAGGGTTCAGGATGTGATTTGTAAAGGGGCTAACCTGTTTGACATGCTTCCTGAGGAATACACCTTTAAGGAGATAATAGGGAAGATGGGTCCTATCCCTCGTTCTTACTCAGCAGTTCATCTTCCTGCATATTTATTGAATAATGCTGACAAGTACAAATATCTCTTGCCTTGTAACTGCCAGAGAGAACGTGGCTGAACTTCTGAAGTTGCTTGGAAATGCGACGTATATGTAAATTTCAGAGATGCTTTTTGTGCTTCACACCAAAAAGTGCTGTATTAGACACTCGATGGTGATGGTGTAGCATTGGTACAGGTCTAACTTGTGTCCAACAAATCCATGTCATTCTTTTAGAGAGATGGTGGGATGAACTTGATGGGTTGGAGTATGATTGGAAACTGTGTATTCCTTTCTGGATTTGCATTTCTTCCATATCTGAGGCATGTCGTCCAATTTTTCCAATGGATAGCTAGCTTTTTGCAAAGGGACTGGCTTTTTATGGCTTTGGTAGACATGCATTTTCCTCCTCTTGTTGGTAGCTTATTAACCTCCTGGATTGCATGCGAGTAAAATTGACAATTCTCCCAGGTTTTCTCCTTGATGGGAATTTTGGCTTCTTGTTAATTTGTTATATCTTCTTGTTCATTTACTAGTTTATTTGTATTTGTCTGATTTCTGTTAGTTCTTCCATTGATCAAATTGCTGATTTACTGATTTTAGATATCAATGCAGATCATCATGTATTTTTCAGTTTCCCCATTCCCCATTCCCCACCCCTGCCTCTTTTGTTTTTCTTTTCATTTTCGTTTCTTATGTTTTTACTGTCCCTTCTTCTGTTGAATATTCTCTGCTTATAACTTATAGATGTAACTAGATTCTCTTTTTTTTTGGATGAGTTGGATTTATAGAATACAGTTTCACTTGACTGTTCTATTTCCACTTTATTTTTTCACTTTATGATGTTCCACAAATATATATAAAAGATCAGAGAATGTATGGAGAGGGAAAAAAAAAAAAAAGAAAAAAAAGAAACATTGCCACTCAGTTTTCCTACTGACTGATTAACAGCCAATGGAGGCCTGATATTTTATTTCTTCTTTCTTCTAGTTTGATCAAATTCTCATTTGATTATTGAATTTCCAAGATGTATAAATTTTAGTATTTTACCTCCTTGAATCGAGGAAGTTTGTGATTCTTACTTCTTCTTGCTTTTCTGCTGCATTTACTTTTTTTTGAATTGAAAGAATCCTTAGCTTGTATCTGTGTTGCTAGATGTTTCTTTAAGCAACAACACTGAAGTTTCTTCATCAAAAGCTGTTATATCACAGCATTTTCCTGTTTTGACATGAATAATAATACAGGGAAAAGAAAAGATTAGGCATTTTTCAATGTCTGATATGTAGTTGGTTATGCTGTCACGCCCTGTTCTTGCTTCAAAGTTATGACTCAAGGCAGCAACATGTATATTCCAATAAAACATTTGCTGATGCAATCTGTGTGTATGGAAATTACAATTTTATCTTCATTTCAAAAATCTCTTTAGAAATTTTTTGAAAAATGAAAAAAATACAGTAAAAAGAGAGAGAATTTTTATTTTTCTTAATTCATAGAAAAGGAAGAAAAGCAATCTCAAATACAAAACGACATGATTAGTGGAAATATGGTTCACCAATGAAAATGAAACCAAAACATCTATCTACAGAGTCTTGACTTCTCTCACACCAAACCTAAAAGAAGAAAACTTTTTAAATTCTGCATACAAAAGTAAATTATCTTCTGCAAGTAATCAACCCTATGTATATATATATATATATATTTTTATCAGAAAATTGTGAAAAGGAAGTACTTAGATGAACTACATTGATTTCAGCACTAATGGCCAAGAACTCAAAAACAAGAAGAGTCCTTGACATTCGCTTTCTTCTTAACTGCCTCAGAATAGTCTTGAAAATGAAACAAAGGATTAGATTAGGAATGCTCCAAAAAGAGTGAAGACAATGTTTAATAAATTTTTCTGTGTTAGTCAATTCCTTCCATTGACTTGAACTAATTGGAGTCAATTCCTTCCATTGACTTGAACTAGCTCATAATTGGATTTTTATTCATCTTAGTCTTTCTCAACAGATTTTTATTAAGATTTGATAATTTTTAATTTTACACAAAAATTCAGAAAACGATAGTCACCTCAATTTATATAAAAAGAATAATTTACTCAATTACCCTTTAGTTGGTTCTCAATTCAATTGAGATTAAGTTTAGTAAAAATATCTGGATGATGAAAGAGTTGAAATAAAATAATTATTACTGTTTATTAAACACTTTAATTTTAAAAAAATAAAATTAAAAAATTTTCAATTATCAAAAATATGTATATTAAATAAATAAATATTTAATACTTGAGTACAAATTATTAGATAAATTTCTCATACATTGAAGTCATGAACTGTTGTATAAATTAAAATACTATTATTATTCAATAAAATTTAATGAATGATGGCAAAATAAAAAGTTAAAGATACACTACAGTAAGGATAATTCTGAGGTCAGCAATGGTGGACTGACTTTGACTTTGAGCTTGACTTGCAAATTGCAATTCAATTTACGAACGGCAATGAGTGTCCCAGAGAGTCCAGAAGAGAGGCTACAGCTACAGGTGTTTACAAGTTGTATAAGCCATGAACTTGGCAAGTTTTGATTATTAAGCTACTTTTATTTTATTTAATTTTTAAATAGTTTAATTTGGTTTCAGATTTAAAAAATCATTTTTAAAATAATTTAGTTTGATTTATACAATAAACTGTTTAGAATCGGACTGATTTGGTTCGATTTATTATATATATATATATGTATAATCATTGACTATTAAATTTAAATCCTTCAACTTTGCAAGGTTTGACCAAGAAATCTTTGAAATTTATTTTATCCACATTGAAACTATACTTTTTAATAAAATTGAAGACTAATTTAATACTATTAAAAAATAGCTCAATGGCATTAAGTTTTTGACATGTCATATTGTAAAACTATTAATTAATTTGCTCTTTTCAATTTTCATAATTTTATACTATTTAATCCTTATATAGTAATTATTCTTAAAGAGTGTTTTTGGTATTTCACAACTATTTGGAAAAATTAACCATTGGATCTATAATATAATAAAATTATAATGTAAGGGTTAAATAGTGACAGTAATAACCCCATCTTCATTTCTTTCGCTGATGTTCAAAACAGAAGCAAAATTGTAACACACACAGACTGCTTCATCTTATATGTTGCCTTCTCTTTGAAGGGTACAACTACAATCTTTTCTCCACCATTGTCACATTCAAGTCACATGGACTCTGCTGCTTTCAATGATATAAGAAAAGAAAGAAAAGTTTGAAAAATATAGTTTCTTTTAGTCCGTCCGAGTGATTCATCATGGAAAGAATGCATCTCCACAAGCAATGAACTAATCACTGTCCCGATTCTCATCCAGCTCTTTCGGAGTCGTCCTCTTGTTATTCGCTCTTTGCCTGTCATCTTGATTCAGGTAGTAATCGTCATTGCCACCACTTGGCCCATGATTATATTTGCCTTCACTGCCAGCTCTAAAATCTTCACCAGTATCTGATTTCCACTCTGCAATTTCTGAATCACTAAATGCATCTTTGAACCCAGAATCTTGATGCGCTGCCAAGTCGTCTTCTTGCTCAGAATTTGATTCCCACATTGCATCGTCTAGGTCGCTCAACATTTCTTCTGATTTACACCCCTTGTTCTGAAAACTATGACTTGCCTTCACTCTTGACGCTCTCAATTTATGTTCTTCCTCAGACATTTCACTGTCAGCTTCAGAATCTTCCTCAACCATCTCTCTTTTGAATTTGCCTCCTGGATTTATTCCGAAACCCTTGCTATTATTGTTTCTCTGAACTCGGTCTTGATTCCTCTGTAAACATCGGGATGTACCGTGAACTTCATCAGAATCATCAGCATCACTCTCAAGATTACTCTCACCCCTAACATCATCAGAATCCCATTGATCATCATCCTCGGACATGTCACTATCCTCGTCTCTAACAGCACTCCTCCGCTTCTTTTGTGCATCCTTCCAATGCCTTGCTCCTTGATCCTCTCCATATGAAACTTCATTTCTATGCAATTCTGGTCTTCTAACCCTTCCCCCAAAATCTTCTTTGTTCCAATACCTAATCCTGCCAATTTCTTCTCTCTCTGCAGCTTCTTCTGCAGCCCACTCCTTATCTGCTGCATCCTCAATTTCAGCTATAAAATTGTCCAGATCCTCCTGATCACTATCATCAGCAGGTTGTTGATATCCCGAATTATCAAAGGGCTGTGCTGTTGGCTCTCTGTCCTTTTGAAAGACATAAGGACTTCCTTCCTTCTTGTCAATAGCATTGAAAAATGTGGAAGCCACTCTCTGGATGCTAGCCATGGCAACTGGATCCTCGGGATTCACACCCATTCGTCGGAGTTTCTGCTCTATTTTCTTGATGTTTAACTTCTGAGATTCAAGAGCTTGTTCAAATCTGGCTTTAAATAATGCCTGCAATAATTGATGAATTACCATAATTCAATTGCTGTAATACTTTTGCAGTAGAAGGAAAAAGCTGTGGTTCTATTGAAGACAAACCTACATCTAAGTGCATATTGATGAATAAAATCATGTTAATAATAGCAGAACATTTATTGCAACCACATGAAATTTGACACAGGCGTCAATCCTCAGTCCGCACAGCCCAAGGATAGATGCTCGTGGTTTAAGACTAAGATTTTTTTCTCTTTGCTTTCTTTTTAAAAAGGTTCAGTTGCCAGCCCTTCCAATTTGGCTGTGGACAGCAAGAACTGTCAATGAGGTAGGATGCAACGCAATCTGATCCACAATGAGGTAGGATGCAATAGAGTGCAAACTGAATCTTAAATATTGCAAAATCCATTAGATAAATAGAGCGAGACATAAAAAATAAAAATATGGCAACTCACCTTCCTTTTTGTGAGGGTGTTAATGGGTATCAGATTTTTTGGTTGGCGATAATTTCTGCCTCGGAACATGATAATGGTCTTCACATTATGGATGTTTATTACTATGCCCCCACTCAGTCTTGCTAGCATGGTGGCCATTTCCTTTATTTTTTCTTTGGGGAAGTTATCACAGCATACTTGTACAGTCTCATGGAACTTCCAATGGAGATGCATATTCTGAACAACTCCTCCAAAAACTCCACGGACACCGACTGGAACATAATTTCTATTTCTGAATCCAATTTTCTTATATGCCTGAAGGTGCTCTAGTGTCAACAGCTCAGGGTCATGCACAGGGGGTGGCAGCTCTGGTAGTTCATACTTCTTGAGCTTCTGTAGGAGCAAAGCAACTTTCTTCTTGGCCTGCAATGATTTGATTGAAAACAATAATTAATCTAACTTATACAAATAACACTGTGGCAAGTTGATAAAACTGAAAATTATTACTCGTAGCAATACAGGCAACCAGAACTTGGCTGTTGCTCATAGAGATAATTGACAATTTTTTTTTCCTGAGTTTCACCATTGGAGAGCATAAATGTCACTATGTCAGAAAGAGCAATCACAACAAGCAAAAAACTTGGACAAAAGACAGGGTTCAACACAAAAAGGGACACCACTGAGAGCAGGAATTGATGTCACAAGAAATGCAATCCTACATTACTAAGAGTTCTACAATGATCTTAAAATATTCTAAAACACTTGCGTATCTGTAATCATCCAGCAAGAGACAGAGGAAACAACATGCAGAATGAGGGTGCCCAGCAACATGTTTATACAAAAGGAGAATTGATGTAATCTCATTTCAAATCATAGCATCTCGTATTCAAAAGATGCTAGAAAAAACTGAATTACATTTATCCAAGTATCTAAGTTAAAGGTCATTCCAAGATTTTGGAGTTCTCATTGAACACTCTATTCCAGGTTGGTGGACAAGTGGTTTCAAAAAATTGGAAATGTACTAAAAGGTTATTCAAGCATATGATAACTAAAGGCAGCCTTTATATGCCTTACAATGAGAATCCAATACAATAACATTTCTCATTAACTCAACATAAAGTTCCCAAGCATGGATCTTTTAAATCTCATATGCCAATATATCTTCCTCTGAATGTCACGCATCAGCTAAAAGGACCATCTCCAGTCAAAAGTAAACGGAAAAAAAAAAAAATCAAGAAACAATTCAACCAGTATTTAAAAACCCGATAACTATAAGAAAACAAATAAAACATACTCTCTTGAGGTTGTAAAGTTCCCTCTCCTCATCAGTCATCAATTTCTTCTTCAACTTTTTTGCTCTCCGAATCTCTCTAACGGTTTTACCAGATTCTTTTTGCATCCGCTTCTCCACCCTACTTCTCATGCTCCTTCCTTTCGAAGTAGACATCCCTCGGCACCACCCAACTTTGAAGGGAAGATTCAATAGTGAAAAAGGCGAAAACCCATCTTCACAACTATTTTTTGATTGCATTACATTACAAGCGAGCTTTGGACTAACATCCTTTACTAACTTAACATGTCTGCAAACCAAGAAATAGAATACCAAATTCAACATAATTCTATTATTTGTAATAACGCATTAAGAATTTAACCAAATAAAGGGAAACCCGTGAAGTACCGGTTTGTTTCTTCTAACAAAATGAAGGGAAAACAACTAAAGAAGTAAACTTCGAATTTTTTTCAATACCTGTTAGGATTGGATAGGAGAAGAGAAGGGAGTGTTTTCAAGCAATGTCTATGAACTTTCCTCGCGGCAAACATTTACTCCGGTGAAGGATCTGTCTCTCTCTCTCTCTGAATTGCTGTTTCCTTCTCTCCTTATTTCATTGGTCTTCAATTACCTTTGAACTGGGATTTTCAGGGTTTTAGGTTTTGGGCCGGGTTAAGCACTTCTGTCGAGTGTTTTTTGGTTTCCAATGCACAGAACATAAAACGACGCTGTATAAATGATAAAATTGTATTGACCACGCGTTGTGTTGGACCATTAAGCTGGGGAATAAACATTTATTGTCGGAACAAAAAATTTTTAATTTTGTGATTATTGAATTAAAATGTGCATTTTAATGCTCCAAAAAGAATTTCAACCAAATGCACCCGAAAAAAAAAAATTTATCCATTCAGATCACTTAATCTTATATGTATAGATATAGACAGGATTTTAACATTGAAAATTTTATCACTTAATTATAAATCACTAAAATTAGAAGTTTTGACATGAATTGTAAGTGTTTAGCTTAGCAAAATAGCTAATACATGCTAATATATTAATTAATTAATTAATTATAAATTTATTTTATAAAATTCAAGTTATAGTTTTTAATTAGTAAATTCATATTGGTAGCTTAAAGGTGTTGACTAGGATTCAATTGTTGCTGCCATGGTTTTCAGTTTTCACACGTTGATGAGACATGCTTCAGACAGAAACAGTCATGGAAGCAACAAAGACATCTCTAACACAAGATCAATAGTATTTATACAACAATCACCAAATTCAGAACATTTTTACAAGGATTAGGATTTAGAACAGAAAAGGAGTTTCTGCCATATAACAGCAGCAGCTTCTGGTACTGATATCTTGAATCCATATCTAAACAAAACTTGGAACCTCTCATATGAAAGCTTTGTACACTTCAATTCCATAAAAATCGACGGGAAACCGAACAAGCTCCTACACCTTCAAGGCCAGTGATTTAATTAAGCTGACCCTATGCATCTAAAGAAAATGCTGGGAAAAACCAGACAGCTTCAGCTGCACGGTAGAGCTGCAAGGCTTTGCCATGTATCTTCATATTCGGTCCAACCAATCAAGAATGCTATCCTGAGAACTAAACTGTAAATCCTGCAGAGAACATGAAAAGGTTAAGATCATATAATCAGATGAATAAGTTGGATTAAAAAGTGGCGAAATGAGGCTTACACCAAGTTGGAAATCTGGTGGAGTGTCAAGCTCGAGGTTCTCAAGGTCAGCAATTCCATAAGATGCATCATTATTTCTTGTGGTTAGTTCATTAGTGTTGCTAGCAATGCTAGTGCAGGAGACATTATTAAGTCCTGAACTTTTGAAAAGGAGAGAAGAACCATCTAAAATTTCATTGCACAACAAAGAATCATCAATGCCACTGAAATCAGAGTTCTCTAGAGCCTGAGATTCACCGGCCAACCACGTTGCGTATCCCACATCATCACCTTCAGGCTGCACATCAGGTACAGGGACATCAGATTCTTCTTTAATAATGCCTGGTTCCTAACACACAAAAATAAATTTGGGTAAGTAATGAACACTACTGGTTTGAAATGAAAGTGTCCTGTAATTTGCTGATTTTATTCAAATTTCATTAAATTTAGCAATCAACGAAAAATGCATCAATTCTTGCATGTATTATTCATCTGTCATTAGCTAACCAACTCAACAACTTAATAATGGATATAAAGGTCTCTTCACACAACAATATATTTCACGAAAATGGCTGCTTACCTCTTGAGAAGACGGCAATACTTTCTTCTCATCAGCAACATCTTCACATATATCAGATATCTTTGGCCGTGGAGGATTAGGAGGATTTGTATTGGGGGTCCTTGGACTAGTTTGAAGTGCTAAAACATCAGCATCTTCAATAACAGGACCATCACCACTGTTGTCATTTTGCTTCTGCTGCTGATAAAAAATTTTGGAGACCACATATTCACCTTCTTTTTCGTCATCATCGGTCCCCAAATGGTATTGATGCATCACCCAATTGGACTTATCTGGCTTGGACCCCTTCTTTGAACTTCTATAAAGAACCATAATTTTTTTGCAACCCTTTTGTACTCCGTTTTCCATTACAGATTTCGTCTTGCCTGTCTTGTGCCAGCGGACCTGTTCCTCATTCAAACCTCGTTCATTATGGATCTTTCGACGCTTCCTTTGACCAGTAGAGTAAGCATTAATTGTTCTATGAAAAAAATGGATGTTACTTCCATCTTTCTTAGCACCTAAAAGAAGAAAATTTGGATAGATTGATTAGAAATCCAGACTAATAGTTTGATTCATCCAACCTTTCACATAGTTGATCCCAATTATCCCAAAAAAATGAATTTGGAAATGAGGAAAGTAACCAAGCAAGGAATACAAAGCAAAAGAAATAAAAAGTCCACATAGCAAAAAGCTCAACTTACAGGAAAAATGTAAATTATGAATTGACAACTAGCCAACATGAATTACGAATAGGTTATCTGCAACAGCTTCGTAAATACTGAATGTACATTAATGAGCCTGGAGTTGCATTTAGAACTATAAGGTTGGAATTTTCAATCCCGGACAGAGCTTAATTGACCAATAAAAAAAGGGGGGAAAAAAAGTACTTAGTGTACATCTTAACTCGTTCAGGTAGTCAATTTGGTCCATTTTTTTCAGTTTTAAATATACAATTCATTTAAATGATAGAATTTGATTCAGTTGCATCAAATTGAATTCATGGGAATGACATTCTCCTACCAAATAGGAAAACATGAAATTCCAAATGAATACTGCAAAATTTTGCAGCATCCATTCATAAAAATTAATATGATCAAACGGGAAAGTATAAACCTACAGTTCAGTTTTGGCATTGGGCAAAAAATTAATTGGAAATATAGGAATTGGGAATCCCTTACCAGGAAGTTTTTCTGGATGAGTATAGCAAATTCCTTTGTCCTCATCTAGAGTAGGAATAAATTCATCAATAAATGAGTGTGGTTTTGAGTCTCCAACGCCACATTTTGCTGCTAAATGTTCTAACAGCTCTGCATCAGACGGATCAAACTTTACACCAGCAGGAAGACCAGGCCAATCATGAGAAACCTGAACAAGAGGGAAAGGAAAAAAATACATTGACGATAGATTGCAAAAGATTCTTCTCAGTGTTAAAAATACAAACGAACAAGGCAGTCAAATAAAGAGAAAGCCAAAATTAAAAACTTACATCACTGTTATCTATACAATGATGGCAATTTGGGCATTCACGATGTGCTCCATAGTCTTTGATTTGATAAGCAGAAGTTCTAGAGGGATTTCTTACTTTGCTTGCAATTGTTCTACTATCAATAAGCCAAGCCCTGCAATTTTCACATATTTTAGCAACCATAAAAATAAATTTGAAAAAACTAGAGCACCTATCTACCATTTCCTTTCACAGCAATCAATTTGGGGAAACAAAACAATAGCGCCCCAAAATACAATCAATACCATCAAATAAATAGAAAACACCGCCCCAATGTAATTTGCATAAATGTTATCAATAAAATCCAAAACCCAACCGTCCATTCAGCCATTTTTGTTATTGGTAAGTTTCAGTAGCAGAAATATAGCTATTAATAGAAGTTCTATACTTCTATCACTAAAAATCAAAATCTAAACCCCCAGTCTGCAATTTCCCTTATTGGGTTCTCGAAATAGTCAAAGAATACAGCAAACCATCTTCATCAACCATCACAAAATCAAATTCCAAGAACTAAACCAAAAATGAATACCCATAAACCCAAAATAGAAAAAAGTTAGGAGTTTTAAGTTCAATTTGAGTTTCTCATCGCCCAAATTTTGAATGATCAAAAAAATAATAATAATAATAAGAAGTTTATTCAATTAAATCCCTGCTCTTCCTCATATCTCTACTCTTCCAATTAAGCTCAAGCATACCTTGCCATGTCTAAACAAAGACAGGAAGAGGAAGTGTGTATCTTAAGCTTTATAACACTCTCCTCTTTCTCCACTAGACCAAGGCAAGTGAGCTGAAGAGAGAGAATGTTGTTTGTCCTGTCTAGTTGAGCGGGAAAATTTAGCTTTATTGAAGATGTAGAGGCACGTATACCGAACCTGAGGTTTGGAAATCAAGCATCTTTGTAAAACGAGGTGTATGACAAATCAGCGTTGTGGGTCCGCGTTGACTGAGCCTAGGTCCGAAGCTACAGGTGTGGAAACGAGCCTGATTTCTGTTGTTCATTGGGAAGTGGGTCGAAGTGTCAATGTTGTAAATAGAAGGAAATTTGACTTGCTTCCCAAGCACATTTGGAAAGTTCTTCATACTCTGATTTATCACAGTACTCTAAATTAACATTTTTGGGAAGTAGATAGTTTCCATATATTCCCAGCATAATTAATATTTACCCTTTTTTTTAAATAAATAAATTTTATAAAATTTTGTAAAATTTATTTATAAATTTTGTATCTTCAAATGAATTTTATTTATAATGCAAAGGCTTTAAAACTCTCTAAGTCTGAGTTATTACAGTTACTGTAGCTATCCAATTCAAATGTACTAATAAAAAAAATGTCGTTTTATGATTATATATTCTTTAATAATTAATTATTTAATTCTATTTTTATCAACATATAAGGATTAAGCATTTTTTTTCTTTTTTTTTTTAAAACGCGGATTAATTTTTTTTTTTTCAATAAAAGGAGAGAAAAAGTAGTAATTGGGGTGAAATATTAGAGATTAAATAGTAATTAATCCTTTCCTTTATGAATTGGATTGGAAATACTGTTTATTACGCGGTGAGATGTTAAACCTTGACTTATGGGTTCTTTGATGATGTCAGGGTTGGTGATGACAAATTAGAAGTGTGAGGACATTTTAGGGAACCATTTTGGATCCATGTCCACACGTAAGATATTCGCTCGCTCGGTCCTGTAATATTTTATATATTTTTATTTTTAAACGTCTCAAAATATTTATTTATTTGATTCGAGAAATATTTATTTTTTTTATACTCTTCATTGTAAATGATTTTAAATATATAAATTTATTTATGAATTTTTTTTATTTTAACTTTGTAATAGCATCAATTTTTACTTTAATCAATTAAACATTTTAATTTATAAAATTATATTTATTGAACACTTTAGTTTTTCAATTTATTATCATGCCCTAATTTTAATCACCAAAGAAATTATCTGATTTGGATCAAACCAACTTCATTCCAGACTAAATCGGTAAGACCCGCACAATTTTGCTTCGCTGATGAAATGAGAAATTTTTCAAGAGATCCTCATCTTAAGATTTTTGTTAAGCGAACACGCTTTAATCTTGAAGTTCTTTCAACTCTCCAACAATTTCATCAAAAGACATATCTGATGATTAGTTTTTCTCTTTTTGATATATAATCCGAATATATGATTCGATTCATTTTTGCGTCTCGGATTCCACTATCCTAGTTAATCCTAAAAGCTCATCATGAGTTTTTGCTCTACTTACTCTCTCAGGATCACTTTGCCGGGTCGATATGCCACATTTATTATATTGAATACTTCAATTTGTAAAATTAAATGAATTAAACACTCATTAAAAGTCAAAATTTATGCAAATTATTATTTCAAAAGTTACGCTAACTACATATCAAGTCGATATTTTACAGATAAAATGCAAAACCTCTAAAAATGATTGATGATAGTGTTGAAAGACATGTAATATTATTAAAATTTATAAATTCAGGTCTATAACAGGTTATCCGTAAAGTTTAGAGTACCACAAAATTAAAATTCACTATGAGTGAATTTATATATTTAACTTTTTTTTATATAAATAATTAATTTTGTCTTTTATATTCTGAACTATAGGCAAAAATTTCACTAATCATTATTCATAAGTATTGTTTTTTAAGATAATATATTAAAATTTCATTAAAAAAATTTTAATCAATACAAATATTACAGGAAGGATATGATCTATTTCCTAAATATCAAACATAAAATAAAAATTATTATAATAAAAAATATTCACTAATGTAACAAGAAATTTTAATCAAAATTAAAAGATGAATTTGAAAAAATAGATAGATCTTAAAAAATGGCTGGTTTAATAAACTATTTGAATCCTCTATACATGATTTAATTATCTATAAATTAGTTGTTTATGATCAAATGCAAATGATTTAAATCATCAAATCCAATAGATCGCACTACTATGCTTCAAAAAATTAACATTATCATGTCGTTGAAAATTTTTTCACAAATTGTACACTTGTCCAGATAAAACTAAACAAATGAAAAAAAAAAAAAAAAGAAAGATAAACACTCCACATAAAATTATAGAGACAAAATATAAAATAATAGAAAAATATAAATAACATATATCTATATCAGAATAGACATAAATCTATAATATATTAATAAAAAAATATAAAAATTTGTAACAAACTAAAAATATAAAAAAAGATTGTCATACGATATAAGAATCAGTCTCTCCCCATATCTAATTACTATATTCATGTCTCAACCGAGAGAATAGAAAAAAATTTTATTGGTGAATGGATGAAAGATAAAGAGGGGTCGCCCCACTATCCCCGTTTGCGCTATCTTCTCGCAAGTGACATGACTCGTACAGTATTGTAGTTTTTTTTTTTTTTAGAATATAGCATTGTAGCATTGTTACTATATTAAAGTACAATATTTCAATTTTTTATGCAATAACTATTATTAAAAGAAAATAAATATATTGAGTCCTTAATTATGAGATTCACACGTGGAAATCATTATTTGATTGTTAATTTTAACTTATGGTACGCGCTTCGCATGTGAATATTATATGATGTTTTAAAAATAAAAATATTATTTAATAAATAATCACTTTCAATACTTCACATGTTAAATATATTATACTTACTAATTTCCAAATAAATAAAATAAAAAATAATACTTTTTTTGTAAATTCTTACAAAAAGATCAATGTATTAATTTATACATATAAATCAAGTTAATCTTGAATTTTTATTTTTTAGAAATATTTTAATAGGTTTTAAAATAATTTTTATAAATATGAAGTATTATTGAATTTATTTTGAATAAATTATTTAAAATATGGCATAAATTCAATAAATATTAAAAGCATAAAAAATTATTAAAGTTTGTTATTATTTGAAATAGGTCGAAAAATATTATTATTTCCTTTTACAAAAAAAAAAAAAACATACATATTAATTTAATCATATCTTACTTAATAATTGAGAACTGAATATACTTTATAATTTTATCGTCATCACCAAATTAATCAAGCCCAAATTTATTAAATATCATGAATAGTCTTATATTGTTTGCAATGAATCAATTTCTTTTTCTTAAAAATATTATGTGATTTTTTTAATGGTTTCATTTATATTGAAATAGATGTTTATATAAAATTTTTAAAAATAAAAAAAAAATATTAATGGCATTTTAATTATTTATAAAAGGAAAATAAATTTTTTTAAATATTAATGACATTATTAATTTTATCAATTACTTAAAAACTAAAGATATTAATTATATTAATTAAATTCTCTATTAATATTATTAAAAAAAAATTTTAAAATATAAAAACTATTTCTAGCTCAATAGATTAATATTACCATATAAATATTTTAAAGTAATACCATATAAACTTTTAGGACTTTCAACTTTTATATATTTTTATAGATAGCTTAATAATGTTTAACTGTCTAATTTTTTAACAGGGTGATATAATATAAGCTGGGAACCCCTTCATCCTCGAGTCGTTGTAGTATAGTGGTTAGTATTCCCGCCTGTCACGCGGGTGACCCGGGTTCGATCCCCGGCAACGGCGAGTTATTTTAAACTTCTGGTGAAAGAGTTACGGCGTCGTTTTGATAAACAATCAAGGAATTTTTTCTCGGTATAAGGAGAACTTTTTTTATTTTTTTTTTTCTAAACCCTCATGAAATATAGCAAGAAAATAACGGGATTTTTGAAGAAGTGATTGTCAATTTGTCATTTGCACCAATTTCACTTGAAAAAGGTCAGGTTGGCATTTAAAAATAATTAAGTATTTTCAAATAGTTATAAATCCAAATGGACTGTCATGAAATTTTCTAAATTAACCTTTCAGTATTTTTCAAGTAAAGCAATTAAAAATAAATATATATTTGGAACTCAAAATGATTCCCATCCCAGCAAAAACTAGTAGGGATGATCAAACAATGCAATGGATAGGATAAAATTCAATCTACTTAATGGTGGATGAAATATGAATATAGCATACACCAACCCAAGTTCAATGTGTGAAAGGTAATTTTATATCTTCTTCTTTTATATTTATAAATTTATGACTGTAATTCTGAATGTAAGGCTGCCTCCATTTCTATTTTACTTTATTTTTATTTTTTTTTTCAAGCATAAGGATGTAACTAACAAAATCTTGACAGATCAGATATGGATTTTGCATAATTCAATCCTTGATGATCCCTGACAACTAGTATGACTAGCCAGTTCAGTTTTGCAATGTAGTTTTATGAGACTAAATTGATCAAAGGCAAATAGATATGCAACTAATATGCACCCAAAATAAGAAATGATGGTAATTCTAACATATTTATTTTGATTCATGATTAAGAGGACTACAAGAGTAGAGGCCTTTGGATGGACCTTCCTCTGGGTGCAACCCAGTCAGAACAAAATGTTACAAGTATGGAAAAGTTAATGGAGATCATCAGAGACCAGACACCTTCCTATTTCGGCTGAACTAAACTAGATTGGCATTTTCTTATCAAGATGTATTTTCTAATATTTCAGACTAGTATAGTTTATTATGCTTGCCTAAGTACCTGCGGGGGCGACTTTGTGCCTTTGCGGGATCAGTAACACTGGTTAAAGCAGAAAAAGAAACCTCTTGGTTTGTCTTCAACTGGGGTGTTTGGAGTTTCCCCAGTGTCATCTCTTACGGCCATTAAAGAACTTGTACCGGGAGATTCTGGTGGCAATACAGCATTCTCAGAAGAGAATATACGAGCAGGAATGACAGGCTCGGGTGGTGATACAGTGGAAAGATACCGTAGGAGCATCTGTATGATCTGGCTGAAATTTGGCCGAGCATTTGGATCCTCTTGCCAACATGAAGTTACAATCATTGCCAAATCCTCCTGGAGGTCCTCTGCACTAGGTCTCACATTCTGAAATAAGTAAAACCTTTAAGTATGATGTTGAAGATGCTACAAAGCTATATGTAATGAACGTTTGATATTTGAAAAACAAGCGACCCAATATTGAAATAAGGTAGGCTCTGATATCATTTTATAAAATGGACCGAGCCTAACACATTTCTCAAAACCTAGGTCAAGAGAGGAACAATTACCCAAGTCCTATATTTTGAATAATGACTTTATCCCAAAACAATGTGGGATAACAATCTTAAAGCAAAATACACACTTGTAGCAAGTTCATGGTTAATGGTTGTGCATGTCTCAGATGGAATTCACGTTATCAAGTAATAGCCAAGTTAAGGCACATGCTTGGAATCTTGTCAGCAACCCTGTGTTCTACTGCATTCATCGACCAAATCAACATTCCACAAGAAGAGACTGCTGAGGAGATAAGTGTTCAAACTAAAAGTAAGTAGCTGTGCGATTTAATATAAAGGATATCCTCAAGCCAGGCATAATTGTAAATTGGCAATATTCATTCTAACAAGCGATCTCTCATCCAACCTTAAAAGGGCACTACTGCTGACTAGACATATTTGATGTTGTCATCTATTTTCTATTGGTTTTAAACCCTTAGAAATAATTTCAACTCAAGTGTCAGGCAGAAACAATGTCACTAACCTTAAAAGCAGCTGCATATGCCGCCTGTAAATTCGACATGCCTTCAAAGGGCAATTTATTATGAATGAGCTCCCACAAGACAATTGCAAAGCTGTAAGCGTCCACCTTGTGATTATAATGCTTTTTCTCACCATGCCTCAATGTGACAGTGCTGTAAAGCTGCCACCGAATATGACTAGTTTTTAAAAATCAAACACCCACAGGCAAAACAGAAATCGAAAATAATTGTAGAGTTTCTCAAATCTCAATGATCAATTATAATACCTCTGGAGCCATCCAACGATATGTCCCAGTTTCAGCAGTCATCATCTCTGTCAATGACTCTTCTCTGGCTAAACCAAAATCCGCAAGTTTAACTGTTTTATGGTCAGCAGTCAAGATCAAGTTCTCTGTAAAAGGGACAGGAAATCAATTCATCATGATCATGCATACAGACTAATTCTCACAAATTGCTACAAATGTTTTCCTATCCACATCACCTATAAAAGAAAACATCTTACAATTTATAATCATCTATAATTTGATCATCAATCATAATTATATGTAACAATCTAATATGACTCCTGTTGTAAATGATAAGGAGTTTTTTTAAAAGAAAAAAAAAAGAGTCAAATTTCTCAAAGGAATCCTCAGCGTTAACTAAGCCTTAACCATTCCTCTCCGCTCGTTTTAAGACCATATCTTTGAAAAGAGAGAATTTCTGATGGAAAATATCTCCCTAAAACCAGTGGTTCCAATGTCCATCAGATTGAGCTAATTTTTTAAATTACCATTTCTTTTTCAAGTGAGGCTTTAAAAGTTTTCTACGGCAATCCATTTATTTGAGCACAGCAAACAGAAACCTTTATGAAGTGAAAGCCCAAGATCTGAAGAAAAGTATCCATAAACAGTCAGATGAGAACTAGAAGGTACCAAATCAATCCCTCGGGTGGTTCTAAGTCTAATTCTACTTCGCATTGGAAGCCTCCATTGTGTCTAACACTTGACTGCCTTGCAAAACTAATCAAACATTTACAGTTCAAATAACATCAGTCAAACCTCATATACAACACTCAACCTCATATCCCCTAATATCACCCTCTCTTTCCAACAGAATAATGCACACAACCAAATTTATCCTATAGAGTTTACATGCAGTTGCTCAAATTATGAGTGCATTGATTGTATACCTAATATGGAAGTGCATATTTTTCCTTGTCATTAGTGAACAGGGCAAAGTTTAAGTAAATGAGAAATATATCAACTATCATAGGAGAAACAACTTCAAAGCAGACAAGCATTATCATAGGAGAAACAACTTAGAAGCAGACAAGCAGAACAAACTTACGATAATTTGAGCTTTCAAACCAGAAGAACACTTTCATGATAATTTGAGCTTTCAAATGCATAGGCATGGCTACAGCCTGAATCTTAAATTCATGTTTAATGCAACTCCACAATAGCATTTATATGAAGGGACCATATAAATGATATTAACAACATTAAGGAATTAGACTTTGAATAGGTTCTTTGCTGTCTTGTGCATGCAAAACCTAATTGTTGAATTAAAACTTGGACATGTGATACACAGAACTGGATTGTCATTGGAGTTAATCTGTGAATGTCAGTTACTTAGGAAGGGTGAGTTTCACCACAAGATTAGAGTAACAGAAACACTATATCAGACCTGTCTAAAAAACGTGTATTTACCTACAATTTATGAAAAGACAATGAGAGAATACAGTTTCTGATGAGCCTCTATTTAGGTGACACATAAAATTTTTCTGTTCTGTTCTACAAGTCAGTCCAACATTAGCATAAAGGTACAAGACTTATGGACTCAAAGTCACAATATTGACAAAGTCCAACAAACTTGAAACAATAAGCTAGTTCAAAGACATCTTAGCAAATGCTAGTTATTTCACTTAATTTACTTAAAAGTCCGATTGGCGTAAAATATAAGTTTTCCACCTACCAGGCTTTAGGTCACGATGAATAATTCCATGGGAGTGTAAGCATTCCATTGCACGAGCAATATCAAGCGCAAACCCGATTGCCACATGCATTTCCAGGCATCTTGGTCGCATATTCAGCAGGTACTTACGCAATGTACCACCTAATAAAAGCTCTGTTACTATCACCATTACAGGTTCCTTGCAAGCACCAATAAACTGGCAACAAATAGCAACCCCATTATTGGTTTTATGATAACTCTAAAAATTGTTGGCTAAGACAGAGAATTCGATCACTAAACTTAAAGAAAAGCTCAATATCAAAATAATTAGAAGGCATTATAAAGTTTTGAATCGAAAAGTTATTGGTCATATGTTAGTACCTTCACTAGATTTTTATGTTGAACTCTAGATAACATTGCAACCTCTCTTGCAAACCGTGCTTCTCTCTTGGCAATCTCTTCTGGGGTTTCTCCTTTATGAACAAGTTTAATGGCAACATTTTGATTCTTATACCTAATTTTGAAAAAAAAAAAAAAAAAAACCATAAACTATTGAAAGAGGTAACAGTACATATTAACCACCATAACTAGGTGGTCTAAACTACAAACAACAACAAAATTATATGCTTTAGAACAAAACCACAACATTGTGTCAAATAATGTGATTATCAGACAATTGTACTAAAAAGGAAAAGAAAAGGTTGAAACTTAAGTCTTATTTTTTCTCAATTGAACAGGAAAAAATAGGAAATGCCCCCAAAAGAAAACTGGGTTCAGTCTAGAAATCTGAGAAAGTAATGTTACAATTATAAAATAAATCAAAGCTCAAGAGTAGCAATATAGAAACTAAACAACAAAGAAAGCCAAAAGTTTGCCTTACTTTCCCTCATATACTTTGGCATGAGCACCTTCTCCAATCTTCGGCCCAACAAAGAGAAGCTTAGGATCAATAAGCCACTTAGCATCCAAATTAAACTCTCCAGAATAGAACGCATTACTAGATCCCATTTCTTACACTTATATACTCTATATATCAACCGATGAAGTAAACCATCTGTTGACTGAAAACCCAAAAAGCCCTCTTACACAAACTCCCTTAAAATTTAAGTAAACTTCAGAAATAGAAAAGAAGCTAAGAGAGGTTAAAGAAATGAGAAGCAATATAAATATTAATGGACATGCTCCATATTGTACCCCAAAATCACGCCCGCAGATCCAGAAAAGATTAACATTTGCCTTTGTTTAGGAGGCAAAGAATAAAACCCCACATGTTTTAGAGACAGAAACTAACAGAAGGATAGATTTAAAAAAAAAAAAAAAAAAGGAATTATTATTTAAAAGAAGAAGAAAAGAAACAGCCAACTCCACACCTACCCCAACAAGCTCTGCCAAGAAAAAAACAGATTAATGGATAGAAACTTATGGGGAAGTGAAGAAAGTAGCAGAAGACATGAAGAAGAAAATATCGATGGAAAAAGATTAAAGTAGAGGATAAAAGAGAAGGACCCTGATTGGATTTTGTATTAGAGAGATTAGTTTAAGCTCTGCTCTCATTCTCTCTCTCTCAACGCGTATGGAGAAGTGCTCTGTTTCTTTGATCTATAGATAAAGCCGCGGCTGGATACAAGTCTCTGTCAGACAACAGTAGTGGGCTTTTATTATATTTTGTTTTCTGCAAAAGGCAATAAAAAATGACAGAGAGAGAGAAAGTATAGGTGGCAAAGAGAGAGAATAGATATTGATAGATGCATGATTGTGTCTTTGGTTTGTGTTGTTCAGATTGTAATGACTTCTAAAATTATTATAATTTGTTGTTCAAAGATAATATTAGGATTTAATTATAATATTTTAAATAAATAATATTGTAATGAGGACATGATCCATTAGACATAAAATAAAAATTATAAAAAAATTATTTTTTGATAATAATAAATTATAATCAAAATAAAAAAATGAATAAATTTTAAAAAAAGATTGAACTTCTCGAATTTTTTATATATAACATAAATATTCATAAATTAATTGGAACACAAAGAATTTGAACCATTAAATTCAGTAAAAGAACAAACTGTACTATCTGCGTTCAAAAAACGAAAATCATTCTATAGTTGAAAAATTATCCACAAATTGCAATCAACCCAAATAAATCAAATAAATACAAATAACAAAATAAAACTCCACAAAGATGGAGATATCATAAATTCCACACAAGACCGAGATAAAATAGAAATAGTAAATATAAATAATATGAATTTTTACTATAATAGACACACATTTATATTTTATTTAGCAAAAAAAATAAAAATTTACAACAAAACTAAAAATATGAGTAGAGACTGTCATAAGAGACAATAATTAACCTCCCCCGCTTCTACATATTTGATTTTGTTATTCAATCAAAATAAGAGAATAAAAATTTAATGGAAAAAGGGAGAGGAGTTATTATGATTTTTTAAAAATAATACTAATTTTATTTGAATATTTATTTTCTAATATACAAAATTAAATTCCGACGAATTTGATAAAAAAAAGTAGAATTTATATATTTTAAATAGAATTATTATGATTTTAAGAGTTTAAATTTAAATTCTTTTCAATTTTTTCATATCTCTAATATTTTAATTAAGGAAACAAATGGCTATATTTGGTCATTCAGCACTGAACGTGTTTAGTTATTAGAATTCAATATTTGTTTCCAAAATCACTTTCCTAATTAGGTAGATTTAGAAAGACTTTTTTTTTTTTAATATTAATCTCAAAAATATCGGAATTTTATTTTTTTAATATTTATCAATTGAAAATCTTTAAAATATAACGTGATAATAACAAATTTTATATAAATATTATATTAGAAATACTTTATTATTAAACATCATAATTATAGAATTTTAGCTTGTTATTATTCAATTATGAGCTCCTAGAAGCGAATAAAAGGGAGGGTGTGACACACCAATACATAGCCCATTGATAAATGTGTATACGGTCTGACAATAGATTCAGATTCAAATTTCTCATCTTCGATCATAAAAAAAAAAAAAGGGAAGTAGTGTTGAATTGATGATATACATGCTTCAAATTTGGACAATACCTTTGAAATTTCAATTGTGGGGCTTTGTTCCTTTGGAATGTACCTATGGCCTTAATTGTTTTTTTGTCATTTGCACTAAATATTGTCTTTTTAGATACATTAGCTAACATTTTTATGCTTAGATTGGTGATTATTTGTGTCATATACACTTAAATTTGATCACTATCAAATTAAGTATTATTTCTTTTATGAGCTCTTGAGTTAATAGATTCAATGGATAATGAGTAGTTAGATACAACATGTTTCATTTCTTTTATATTTGCCTTTTAGTTTGAACAAATAATTGGAAATTATTATTTTAGTATATTGGAACTTTGTAAATTATAAATTGTTTGGAACTAATTTGTATTTATTATATATTTACATCATCAATTTTATAAAAAATATATATAATTAATAATTTTATCATTTTATTTATAATTATTTTAAAATAATAAATAAATTTCTATTAACTATTATTTTTTAAAAAAATTGTATTTTTTTATTTAACACAGAAAAAACAATACATCCTCCTTAAAAATTAAAAAATATAGATTATACTATATAATCTATAAAAATAAGTGTATAATTAATAGTAATTATAAAATCATATCTATAAAGAGTCAAAAAGTAAAAATGAGGATTACCTTTAATATGTAACCTATAAATAAAAATTATATAAAAAATAAAAAAAACAATATTGATCTACAGTATTCAATTGAATTGATAGAGTATAATTTTCACTCGATGTTTATTTATAGCCGTTATTCAATCACACACATGCAAGTGGGTGATTTTTTTTTTTTGAATATTAAGGAGGGAATTTAAATATAGATTTATTTTCAAACCGTATATGCACTTACTACTGTATATTAAGATGTAGTCTAGTAGTCGATAATTACTCGTAAATCAACTTTTATCCATTAAAATTAAATTTATTTTTGGCAACTTTGAGGCTGGTTTTCTCTCATTGATTGGTGTATTTAAAAATATTATTAATATTCTTAGAATATTCTCCGACAAAATCGAATATTAGTTACTATGAATTCTTGTTATTAATTAGATTAGTTATGTCCAAAAATGTTCTTTGACATTGAAATGGAGAGCAGAGGATGAATAAAGAAAAAATTAATTAATTTTATATGTACCGATGATCTTATTATTTATTTTGAAAAAAAATTACCCCTTCCGTCTAATTATAAAAATAGACCTAATTTAATTTTTACATATATTTAAAAAATAATGTTAATATAGTTAAATTATAATTTTCCATTAGTTTTTCTTAATACATATTTACAGTATTTTCTAAATTTAAGAATAAAGAAGAGAAAATAAGGTATTTTTATTAAAATTAATTATTGTTAGCGGCCTTGATAGTTTGTTAATTATCTTAATAGTGGCCAATAGTTTTTTTTAAATATTTTATTAAATATTAAAAAGAATAATATTTCAACTATATTGTCTCGAACTTTAAATACTATTCTCTCTATTCTTTTTATATAGAAAAATTTTTTTATTTTGAATGTTCTTTTTATATAGAAAATTTTGTCTAATTCAGTAAATTTGAAAACTATGTCAATGTGAAAAGTTTATTTCATCCTTATTTTAGTCATTTGTGAAGCTTTTAGCGCGAGAATTCTCAAAATAGTGGCAGACAAAGGTATAGATGGGTATTTAATGTGAATAAATTTTAGAGAATTAATTTTTTTTTATCAATTTTCATTGAAAAAAAAGTGTTCATATAAGTAATTCGATTGTTGATTAAAATGGAATTTGAATAGAAAATGACCACAGAGTTTTTAGTTTGACCACAATAAAAACAATCCTTACAGATTTTGCTCGAATATTTAAAAAATTACACGATATTTGAATTACGTTTTCAATAGCCAAAGACAGTTGAAAAATTAAATGAACACAAATTAAAAATTTTCGCACAACTTTCCTAAACAAAAGACTAAAAATGAATTTATCTCGATAAGTTAGAACAGACACTTTATTTTTTTTAACTATATTTATTCTCTTCATTTTAATAAAACATTTAAAGTATCATTGAAAATTAAAATATAGTTTAAAGCATACATTAATATTAGAGAATGAATAAATAAGATATTAGGGGATAAATTAGGAAAAAAATATTGATTGAGTATTTTTTTAATTTTGGTGAAAAATTAGTTATTATTGTATAAAAGGAATAGAGAGAGTAATACATATAATACATTGTAGAACACTATAAATAATATGTCCAATGTATTGTAATACCTTCAACATGTGTGAGTTTTTATAGTTTTTTTGGTCAATTTTACCACAATTTTGACTTTATCTCAATTGCAATTAATAGTAAAATTACTAATGCAAATGCATTTTTATTATCTTTTTAAAAAATTAATAACAAAAAAAAACTTTAAAGTTAAAATAAGAATTAACGTATAATAGAAAAGTGAAAAAGCCACAATAAAAAGGCAAGCCATTGAGTTGACTCCAAATATTTAAAGTTTGACATTAGAAACACCGACAAGTTATCGCTTATCTTAGCTTTGATTCAGTCAATGAAGACAAAACGTGGCGGTGCTACGTCACCTCCTTCCGGTCCAATTTGCAATTCCAAAGCAGTTGTGACTGATTTAGCCTTAGCCGACTGACGTGTCACCATCAGGTCGCTCCCTAATATTGGACCCACATTTGGTAGGTGTGTGTGGAGTGGACTGATTAATACCCAATTATCGTCAATAATTTTTAGTTAGGCCACCGTCTTATTTAACTTTTTTTTTTCTTTTTTCCTTTTTTTTTTTGGTTCTCATCCTCATGAAAATTTGTCGAACCAAATATTGAAAATCCCTAGTGATATGATGTTGATAGGTCTTTAGCACGTGTGAAATACTTCCCAATGTTTTTGAATGATGGAAAGTTGAAATTTATCATTTTGTATTATGAATAGACACTAAAAATATTTATCTATTAATCGGTCAATCAAATGGTATGATTTAATTAATTTTTTTTATTATGTAAATAGTGTGAAATCTCGAGTTCAATATTAGGGGAGATTGAGTTAAAAAAGAAATTACAACTTGAAATTATTATATTTTGACCAGAATTAGGTCAAGCATGTATGGTTGGCAGATAAGAATTGTCTGAAACCCAAACACTGTAAAAAAAGTCTTTGATTGAAACTCCTGATATGTAAATAGATGAAGTAATATAAAAATTTACCAACAGTAATTCTAAGAAAATAACAATCAAATTAAGTTTGCAAGTACATTTTATATTCTAGCGAAATAGCATTTAAGTAAAGTGCTCTCAATGGTAGCAATTTTAAATTTTAATTCAGATAAAATTCACTCGAGAATATAATTAATTTGACCCGGCGGATGATTTTATTTTTTTAAATAATAAAATAAATAATGCCTTAAACAACACTATATGATTTTTTATTCATGAAATGATTAATTGAAATTAATAAGTTTTGCTTGAAAATCATATATGCAAATTAAATTGGATTGAGATTTGTTTAATATGCTAGAGATTTAATTGGTTGGAAAAATATTTTGAAATATAAAATAGAAATAATTCTCTTTTAAATTGGAAAAAATTTTATCCTTAAAGAGACTCCACATAACATTAACACATAAAAAGGAAATTATTATTGGAAAAAGAAGATATTTGTTATGAATTATAGGCTTAATCACCCAAAAAGGTTTAAATTTTTGTTTTTTTTTTCAAAATTTGCAAATACTTTAATTTTTTCGATCAATATATTGTATTTATTTTTATATCAATTTTTGTATTTGTCCAAAGTTTGATTGGATATGATTGAATGATGCAACTTCGCATCAAATAAACCTATTTAGCAAATTTTAGAATCGCTGACAGTGCAAGTTGCTCATTAAGAATCAATCAAAAGTTTGCTAATATGATTATAAAATCTTAATTATTTTTAATTATTTAAATTACGAACACTTTATTTGAAATAAATAAATTATGATTATAAAATTTATTTACAGACGAATTCATTATATTTAATATGCTATAATTTAAAATAAAAAATTTAATTAAATTTCACAAAATACTATACAATTTATTTATTCCAAACCAATTTTAAGCTTTCAAAACATATTTAGAAAAAAAAAAAAAAAAAAAAAAAAAGGCCGGTGGTGAGCTAAAACTGGCATTGACCAGCCTATCAATTTTTAAAATCTTTAAAATAGGTATTAGTGGGTGAATTTAGAGCCTTCCACTTTTTGACCTAAGAATCACTTAATTCCGTTTGACTTGGTTGAAATTCCCCACACAATCAAACCAAGATTTCCTTACACTTGCATCTACAACTTCAAGCTATTGTTGTAAAAATCTTGTTTTTTTTTTTTTTTTATATATATAAATGAATTTAAAATATTAAATTTAATTATAAATAAATATTTTAATAGAATTTATTTTCTCATATTCGATGTGATTAATTTATAATATATAATTTAATTAAACTATATATAATTATATACGAAATAAATTAATAATTAGAAATTCATTTGCTTCTATTTTTTAAAATATCTTTAAAATAGTAATTTTATAAAAATAAATAATGAATATCAATTGTATTTATGTTATAATATATAATTTTTTAAATATTTTTATTAAAATAAATATATAAAATAAAAAAATATCAATATAAACATATATTTAACTTGAATCTCTCTTTGCCATAATAAAAGAATGCTATAATAAAAGATGAAAAATATTAAAATAAAAAATATTTTTCTAAAAAATAAAATTTTAAAATGGTTTTACTCAAATTTAATAAAATAAATTTATTATACAATCTATATATATATATTTAAAATGATAAACAAAAATCACCCTTTCCTTCGAAAAATGAAATACATTATAAAGTTGTGTCTGCTTTTTCCTCAGGATATGGAAAGCACGTTTAAAAGCTTAGCATAGCATGGGATAAACATTTATTTGAGACAACGCTATAATTCCGCCACTAAACTGTTTGAATGTGACATTTTTGCCACCTGTACCTTATAATATTTTATTATATTTTTGTTTAATTTGGTAAAAATGAATATTGAATTGAGATATTTGATCCTTTGCTTAAAATAGTTGCAAAAAATAAAAAATAAAAAATTCCGTTTTTGTCTTTGGTAATATTAAATTATTATTTTTATTTATAAGTTTATTATTTATTACTCCACATTTATTATTTCTATCACTACTATTTAACTACTAAAGTAATGCACTTCTTTTATGGAAAGATTAAATAGGTTAATATACTCACCAAAAAAGATATTTTAAGTAATGAAATATGAGATACTAAATGATAATCTAAAAAAATTATTCAAACTTTTGATTTAAGTATTAAATATGAACAAATTTTCTTAATTAATCATTGGACACGTTATTCGACAGAATTTAACTATATTTTTTAATTATATTTTTATGGCAGTTAACTGTTTTAATAGCGTTTAAAACTTAATTTGTTTGTTTTAGTATCATCTAAATCTTCAATTTAAAAGAGCTAATTATGTGAATTATATTTTTTATATAAATATAATAATTATTATTTTAAGCAATTTAATAATTAAATATAATAATAGTAATTTTAAACATCAAATCAATAATTATGGAGCATGGACCGCGAAAATTCCTACCCCAGAGCATTTTGAAGAGAATTTATGTTCTTTATCGTCTGATTTGCAATGACTTTCATTAAAAAATAATAAATTTGGATAAAAAGATAAAATAAAGTAACAAAATTAGGCATTATGAATATCATAATGTATTTTTTCAAAATACAAGAACAAAATTACTCCTTAGTCTCATAATATTTATCCTGTAAATTTTTACACAAAGTTTAAAAAACACATTAATTATAATATTGCATCATGCAAAATAATCATATTTTTTCAAAATTATCTTTCTTTAAAATAAAGAAAAATTATTCCTAAAATTTAAAACCACCTCCAAGAGTATAAATAAAAAGAAAAGTAAATATCTCTTTAATCAAATTAAAAAATATTTTAGAACATCCAAAAATGAAAATATGGATAAATATTATAGACAGAAGGAATACTATTTATGCCAAAATATATAAGGAAAAAAACTATATTTTTCCTTTTTTTCTTTTTTAATTCAAAAGAGTTCCTATATCTCTATGCTCTATTGCTCCTTCCACCCCTCCACATATATTCTCATGTGGAGTTTTTGTGAAAAAAAGAAAAAAAAAAACAAGGACACGCTACATCAATAATTTGAGTCATGGCATGATACCCAAAGATAATGCATTTCCTTCTTTCAGAAGACCAAAAGAAAGATCATGTAGTTGAGTAAAAAAAAAAAATTCAGAAGCATCAACAACAACTGCAGCAAAGTGAAAACTAGAATAACAAATTTAAATAACTTAAATCCAATCTCACACATTACAATATGCAAAGCCAATTATCTCCAACCTGTCTCTCATAACATCAAAACAAAAATCTTTTCCCTTTTTACATCTTTTTATCTCAGCGACGCTTATACAAACAAGGTTTCAACTCAGGCCATTTGATTTCTTTTCTCTTTGAATTTTGCTTCTCCTATAAAAGAAGGATGCAGTATAAGTTTGTTTATATGCATGAAAAATTGTACAAAACTATGAGGGAACTCATACATTCCTTTTTGAGCAGATACATCATGCACTACATAAAATTTAAAGCAATAATTAATCCAGATAAGCAACTCACCTTCTTTTGGAAGTACAATAAAATAAACATCTTATTTGAGAAATCCTGCACATAATTTATATCAGTAGCAAGGACAAGACAATCAGTTTATTAATGCATAAGAGTCAACTAGTTATAGACCTTGAACATTGAGGCAAATCCAAGATCAGTTACGGCTTTTGAAAACATATTTGGGTCTGCCCCTCCAGTGTTTGGATCGAATCTGCTCTTTACCTCAGCTATCAGCAGCCAACCACTGCAAAGAAGCAATGAATGTTGAATAACTAGAATTTTACTGACATAATGTGACCCAAAATCTTGGAACAAGCACCTGAAGCAAACCTTGGCTTAAGAACTCTGTGTGCTTCCTGGAGATAACTTGAAAAGTTGGTACCCATCAATGAAAGGCAAAAGACCGCAACATCAACAGATGAAGCATCAAGAGGTGTCTGCCAGAGAATATCAATACATGACCAATAATAAAAACCTTTCATACAGGTTTTTAAACATTCTGAAATAAAAGATTTTGATCTTAAAGCATCCTTTTGAATCTATTTTGAGATTTAGTTAACTTGCATTCAGATGATTTATGCTATTGTAAAACCACCAAAGGCACTTCAATCAGGCACGTACATTAGCCATATCACAGGCAATTACAGAAGGATCCTTGGATATGAGATCAAGAGAGAGAACTTTATTTTTCACGTTTTTTGCTATCTGTGCATCTCCTGGAATTAATGAAGCAAGAAGACATCAACAAAACAACCACATAACCAATTAGTAAATAGCATATGTGCAGACAAATATTAATCCAGTAATTTATCTGAACAAGAAATAGAAATTAGAATTCAGCAAAACCTCACCACAGCCAAAATCAGCCACGACTAGAGAAGAACTACGGCTTTTTAACCAATTTATTATTATATCCACTGGCTTCTCGGGCCAATGTGACATTTGTTCTTGGTATCCTGCATGATACTGACCATGTAAGTAAAAATAAAGTCAAGATATCTCAAATAGAGAAAATCCTGCAATAATGCAGTGATGTTTACTATCCCAGTAAATATGAGAAATTATGGATATTCTAATTGAAGATTGAAAAGGAGAGGAAAAATGCAGATGCTGATGATCTGACTAAAAACATACCATATCAAACAAGGATGGGTCTTCCTTGAAATAGTCAAGGGCCTCCTCTCCACTGATAAAAGGAGAAGAAAAAGATCAAATTACTTCCAAATAGAAAGGTATAACTTCCTCACTAATGTCAAGGAAAAACAAGTGCCATACTTGGACTTTTAAAATAATACATTAATCAGTCTAAATAAAATTGAACCCATTTTAAGTTCAATTAACAACACACGAAAATGCAAAAGCAAAATGTGAATGAAACTAAACCATTTTGGGAACAAAAAAAAAATCACAAAAAACCAAATTAAAATTCTATACTTCAAATGCAAAAATGCCAGGAAGTAATGGTAAAAATGCAAATTACAATCAGAAAAACAGGACACTTACGTGCAAGTATAAAGCTTTTCATTAATCATCCGGAAATGCCCACCAGATAATCTCGCTCGCATCTGCAAATACGTAAATATATATATATATATCAATTTCCTTCCTTCCAAATACATATAACTCTAACAGAGAAAGTGTATTACCTTATCGAGGAAAGAAGAAGACTTTGGCCTTTTTGATGAAGAAGAACCGGTTTTAGGTTCAGCTTCTTCGTCTTCTTTTTCTTCTTTTCTATGGCTTTGTACAGAGTCTTTAATTGACAGAGGTTTGTTTCGATTTTGCGGCTTGCCATGCTTGGCTCTCTTGCGTTTGCTGCTCCTTCCTTCCTTCATAGCTTTCCTTCTTCTTCTTCTTCTTCTTCTCCGGTTTGGACAAAACCCTAAACCCTATTTCAAGATTACGCCTCTATTCTAATCACTCCGCGCTCCGGATTTGGTACGCTTGTGATGCGATAAAGAAAGGGAAGAAGACAACAATAAGCCCATTTTGGGTTTTTGAGGTTTCGGACATTAACTGGGCCTATACGGCCATACCCCAATTTATGAGCTCCAACCTACCAATTTAGGAAAAATTTTAATTTAATATTTTATTTATTTTGAAGATAAAACTCGAAGAATTTTTTTTTTGCATGAAATTGTGATACCATTTTATTGACCTTCAAGCACCAATAGATAAAAAATACATAAAGGGGATGAGTAGACCAAACCATTGGATCTGTCAAACTAGTGAGCAACACCATTAGCAGATCAAAATTTCTTTCAACGATATTTGTATAAGTAATGAGCGTATCAATGAAAGATATGAACTTAAGTATGCTCGAGATGGAACCTCAGTTGGTGGTGGTGGTGACTGTATTGCATGCTCATGAGCGCTTCTTCCAACTTGATAATGGAATTTCCGTTCAGGTCAAAACATATACTTAGAGAAGGCATCCAACCAACATATTTTCTAGCTCATTTGGCCTTTAGAAAAATAAAAGAAAGAAAGAAAGAAAAAAGAAATTGGTTTCAATTTGTTCTAACATTATCCAATTGTTTTTTAAATCTAATTCATTAATAATAATATCAACCATTATAAATAATCATATAGATCAAATAAAAATTTTTACTATTAATAGGTAATAGAATTCGCCGTTTTTTTATTATAAAAAATTCAGATTATTTTGAATAATGAAACTAAAATTTAAAAATGTAATATTAGATTTAAACGATGAAGTAATAACTTCCTTGAATCTTTTATACCCGAATTGCTTTTTCAAGATTTTATAATATTCGGCGAACCCAGATAAATAGCGATAGCTCTAAACTAAAATTAGAGTTAAAGGATGATAGAAAGAAAATTTTAATTTGTTTCTTTGGAAATATTAATTTATAATTAGGTGCAGCATTCTATATTAGAAATTTAGAATTACAATTTGAGAGAGAAAGAGAGAGACCTATCGTCTTTTGTTTTTTTTTTAATGAGTCGAAATAGCATCGTAAATTAATCTCTCACTTTTCGTATAACTAACACTATACCTTATTGTCAATTTATTATTTTTTTTATACACGAGAGACTTAATGGATTGAAATAGCTCTCTCTCTTGGAAATCTCTCACTTTTTACATCTTTTACAAGAGATAAAAAAATCAATTAGATCACACCCAATAGTTATTTTGAATTTTACATTTTAATTTAACTATAGGTATTTCGCCATAGTTATAGTTAAAGTAACTCTCCTACGAGTTTCCGGTGGTTCCTTCCATCTATTGATTTCCTTAACCTACATTACTCCAGCCTCGGAAAATTGAAGGAAAAAAAAAAAAAAAAGAACGAACATAATACTTCTACGTAAGAAAAACTCAAAGGAATACAAATTTCATAAAAGAAATTTCTTTATCTTTATACTTAGAGGAATGCAATGATTCTGGGAGATTTGAATAATCCCATGATACGATATAAGAAAATAATTAACATTTGTTTGATTTTCTGAAAGCGTCATCTAAATGAAAAAAGAAAAAAGAAAAAAAAAAAAGCCAAAAAGTGTCAAATTTATGGGAACGGAGGGAGTATTTCCTTTATCAACAGAATCATAACAAGAAAACATTGAGCATTTCAAAGCCTTTATCTTAGAGAGTGCAATGGCCACGAATTAGAACATCAGCTATGTGTTGATATGTGTGAACTCAACTAGACAAGTCAGCATTTCAAATGGGTAGGATCTTGATATGTGTGAATCCAATTTGTGAGAAAATTTATTCAACCAGCTAAACTTGTATGTTTTTTATTCATAAAAATTCAATTCCATTGGAGCTCAACTTATAACCTCCATTAGTAACAGACTCAAAACTTTTTATGCCTCAAGAATTCATTTCTTGTTCCACTAGCTTCACTTATCTAATGCTCACACCGAGGTAGGCCAATGCCTCTACTGCCAATTAAATGCCTCTTATCTAGTTACATCTTCCCACCTCACCTTCTTCCTATATAAACAGTTTTGTGTTTTCTTTAAATTTTCCAACCAACACAAGCAAGAAACAATTATTCTCCTCTTATATTTCTACAGCAACAGATAGTTGTACAATGGCAACCCTTGCTAAGAATGTTCTTGTCGCTGAGGATCAGACACCGGTAGAGGAGAAGGTGAACGGTGTAGAAGAGAAGGCTGCAAATGGGGTGAACTGTGAGAATGGAATAAAAATTACTGTAGAGCCAGTTTTGGAGAAAGTTCAAGAAGAGATGAAAGCAGCCGGAAAAGAAGCTGAATGTGAGGTGCCGAAGGAAGAGGTAAAGAAAGAAGAGGTGGCAGTTGAAGTTGAACCAAAAACTGGGGTTTCTTTTCCAGTTAAGTTGGATGATGGGAAGCAGTTACTGAGTGTTGGTTTGAGGAAGAAGTCCATGCTTGGCATGGGCATCAAGATTTATAGCTTTGGTAAATATTTTATCGAAATATCAGTTTCTCTCATTCGTTTTCTTTTTCTGTTTTTTGAGTTAATTTGGACCTGTTGGAAGAGTTCAAACTAACAGCCTCTCAGCCCTGGAGATTACTCCGGTATCACTAAGCAGAATCTCAATTTCTGCAATTCATATGGACTGCCTCTCGACTTAATAGTATTACTTATAGTATTACTTAACTTTCAATTTCCAGGCATGTACACAGACAATGAGAAACTGAAAGATTTGCTCACGTCAAGGATTGGAAAAGTGCCGGCAAAACCAACGAAGGAAATGTATCAGTTAGTAATTGACAGTGATTTGGATATCATGGTGAGGTTGGTGATTGTGTTTTCCAGCCTCACCATGAATATGGTTAAGAAAAACTTTGATGAAGGTCTAGGAGCATCAATCAAAAAACTGACTGGTGGAAGAAAGAATGAAGAGCTTGCAAACAAGTAAAAATCCTCTACTCCTTATCATCAACAGCAGAAATTGTATGCTTAACTGCTACTATAAAACTCACCTATTGTGTGTTCAAATGATAGGGTCATGGGTCAAGCATCAGATGAGATTAAGCTAACAGGCGGCTCGGTAATCGAGATTTCTCGTCTTTCTGGATATGTTCTTGAAACTAAGGGTTAGGTTTCTGAAAATCTGTATGTTCCCATGTTATGCATTTGCCACACAGAAAAGCTAACGAAAGATTTATTTTTTGATGTATACAGTGATGGATGAGGTGGTTAGCAGAGTTGAAAGTGAACTTCTTTGCAGGGCATACATAAGCATGTATCTAGGAGATGACCCATTTGACAACAATGCCAAAGAAAAATTTGGGATGTCCTTGCTTTCTCTATTCTAGTCATATAGCAGAATGATTTTCAGGCAGAAAAGAATAATATGGTCTAGGTCTACTTCCTAGTGAGTAGTGACAGAGCAATTGCTCAATAAGGAGGATGATGGAGAGATTGAAGCTGTTTATGTGACAGAATCTCAGTGTTGTCAATCCCCATTCCTCTATGTTATATTTGCTTAACTTCACGAATTTAACTATTTTACTTCCAAACAAAATCTAAAGTAATAACACCTATAGTATCATCAAACCCACTCGTTTAACTATAATCTTAACATAAAAGAACCATCGGTTAACAATGTGACAGTATCACCTCAAATGTGATTGTCAACTAGCACATGCAACTAGTTAAATCTCACCTTATAGCATCCTAATAGACCATAAAAAAGATAGTTTATATATATATTACATCAAATAAGATGGTTTTTATAACTTACAAGAAAATTTCCCCCATTTATTACTTGAGAGAGATCATTGATAGCCGTAAAGAACCTTCCTCGGATCCAACTGCCCACTGCAATAACTTGACGACACAGTGGAGAGCTCTTGGTAACCCTTCCACTCTTCAAAAGGTTTCAAGTTAATTGGGGTTTCAATACCAGCAGAATCCACACATAACATGGTTTTGTACTCCTCATCTCCCAAGTCTTGGAGAGCTCTGGCCTTTTTGTCCCAAGGATTCCACACAACTACATAATCAAAGAAATCCAATGTGAAATCATGGTATCTGTATAATCAGAATCAAAATAATTAGAAAAACAATCAGATATAACATCAAAGTAAAATTTTAGAACCTGCATCAGGCATGCCTTCCTTTCGCAGCACAAAGGTTCTCTTCTTCTCATGGTCTATAATAGCAATCTTTGAAGGAGTGCTCAGATATACTCTGTCAATCTGAAATGGTAACTTCAATGAACAATATGGAAAGGGGAAAAATGCAGTCATAATATGAAATCATAAACAGTTAACAATGAGACGAAAGTTCTGTTTGAAGTTCTCCTCCAAGAGTTTTACGTCCAGAGTAAATCCATAAAAAGAATAAAATGTAATACCTCAGCGTCAAATGTGATTGCATCTGCCTGCTCAGTGAACCTTTCTTTGCGCATTAGATTGTCAAAGTAATCGAGTGTCTCCAAGCCCTCAATCCGCACTTCACTGCAAATTAAACAACATTAAGGATAGGAATGAAACATCAAACTCAGATCCTAATTCTAGTTTCTACAGGCTACATTCAAAATGATAAAATTGCAAACAGCATTCATAAAGCAAGTTAAAAAGTGCAACGTTTAGACAAAATGAGACTTATTCATTATAAAGTCATTAAGTTAAATCAACAACATCAGTCTATGCCATTACAAAGCAAGCAAGTTCTGAAAATGTATAAGACAAACCTGATATCTGACACAGATAAGTAGTTGCACAGCGCAAATGTAAAAGAGAAGGCCTTGTTATCTGTATTTCTCACACGAGGGATCAAAGTGAGCTTGCCAGGACCCAGAGAAATACGAAGCCGCAACTCAAAGCTGCAAAAAAACCACAAGCTGAAATACATATAATATAAAGTGACCATCGCCTCTATTTAGTCTTGCGTGTTTTGAAATATTTGAAGCATACCTACGTGGCCAGGTCTTCAAATCCTCTTCTGTGGACTTCAATATCAGATCAACTGATGACTGGTTATTTACTGGAGGCAAAGGTGAAGGATCACTATCCAATGACCACAATCTGTTCCTTGCAAAACCATGTTTTTCCAGTGAACCAAGATTTCCAAACTGAAATAGCAGCATTAAATAAGAACTCAAAACCTCAATAATATTAAGACGGAAATATATTTTTCTTGATTCCTTATCACACAAACCTGTGGAAAACAGACTGGTATACCTCCCCTGTTAGCTTTAAGCGGCTTCCAAACAGCCTGCAGACAAGAAATCTGCCAAAATTAGGACGTAGAAGAAGTTCTTGATGCAACTTTTGATCTTATTACATATAACCACTCCCACAACAATAACCAAGTTTGAGGCGGATTTAAGCCTGTCTCTTTTGGACAAGAACACAAGTGCTGTAATGACTATAATTGATGGGAAAATTGTGAATTGCATATACAAAAGGAGCAGTTAAAACTAATGAAATGATAGATACTATTATTTTTTATTTCTGATGCTTGGACATTTTGTTAGGCCAGCTAACTTGTCTTTTACTGTCGTGCTAAGAGAGTTGGTAGATGAATGTGAAGCTGTCGTTCGAAAATATATGTGAGTTTCCCCTCACCAAAATTCTCAAGACTGAACTAATTCAGATATGTGAAGTTGAAAGTTACGGTCAACAACCAAGCCAATAACTAGTAACCCCTTACAGACAGTTATTAAAAATGGAACTTTCGGATAAAGGAAGCTAAAACACCATTATAAGCTAGGAAATCTTTCGATAAGAACAATGGCTCACCTTGCTGCTCATAAAGAGTAATTCTTCTCTGCGATCATTCTTCCAAGAAACAACCTGCCCGCCATGCAGTAGCACCTGAAATCATTTGGGAAAATAGTTAGCACCAGCAAAAGTTGAAGTACTTCTTTCAGTTTCTTTTTAATTTTTAAAATGTCATTATTTAACATTAACTCAATCGCCATTCTTTCTTTCAATAAAAAAATTAATATAAAACCATTTCAGCAGCCTAATTTCACAGGAAAAAGCTATGCCTTATGCTCTCAAAGTATAAGGGTTTCTTCAAGAATAACTATAACAGTATGTTTGGCGATCAAACCAAGATTCTCGTTGGCTTATCTCAAAAGAAATATATTGAAAAAAATTTTCATAAACATGAACTTTTATTAGAGAGCTAGGTTTCCTAACAATGAAAAAATAAAATTGAAATAATTACAACAAGTTTATTGAACCATATCCTGATTAGGCCCTAACGATGATAATTCCTTCAAATATGCTGGCTCCACTCTTCTAAAACAATAATTCACCGTTATATCTAATGGCACTTCATGTGACCATAAAAATCTGGTAACTTTCATTTTTCTCACTCAAGATTATTGATTATCAAATTGTACGTGTTTTAATTCCTCCATAATTATTTACACCACCAAAAATTCGTTTCACGTTATACTCAAAATACAAACCGAAAGAAATATTCTTTTCTAGTTTATATATATATAGATAGATAGATAGATAGAAAGAGAGAGAGAGAGAGAGAACAAGAAGAAGAAAGGGCTAGAAGAATCACCTCAGCTGATGAACCAGTAGGGTCAGTCAAGATAATCATGGGCAATCCATCAGCATCATGAACTATGTTAAACGGCATCGGTTTAAGCTTCAACCTCTGCTTTATACTACTCACTATTGGGCTTACTTTCCCTTTCCTCCACTCCAGCTGCAGCCAACCCCAATAAAGCCAACCCAGAAATGGAAAAACCAAAGGAGCAAATTATTTCCACCACTAAAACACAAACAAAACCAAATAAACACTACCCATATGCAAATATTAAAAAAGACACAAAATTGAAGACAAGCAAGATTTTGGTATTGGCTTACGTTTATTGCTTTTGTTATGACTTGCTCTCTTTCCTTCTGCTTCGAGTTTTTGAAGAAGACGAACAACAAGATTTTGGTATTGGCTTACGTTTATTGCAAGTCGAAATATGTGTGTTTGTGCGTATATATAAAATGAAGAGTGAGAGAAAGAGGAGATATCTCTAATGGAAGTAAAGGAAGTAAAGTATGCATATAGAGGCTTTAGACATTGGATGCTCTGCCGGTTGTCTCTTTCAGCCTAAGCAGTGAACGTGTGTTTGCTTTCAAACTTTTTCTCTCTTAATTTCTTCTTCCGTGTCATCTTATAGGCCCATTGTTTCACTGTGGAGTCCACTCCTTTTGCTGAAGATATTCTATTTAGGATAACAATAAATATTTAGGGTCCATCAATAATATTATCTGTTATTAATTGATGTTGTTAACTTTTAAATTTTAGCTGATAATTTAAAAAAATTAATTATTTAATTAACTAAATTATAATAACTAAATTATAATATTTAACATTTCATAAAAAAAAATTTTCAACATCTACGGCTATCATAAAAATTACGTTATCAAACACTATAGTTTTATAGATATAGAGTTTTGATTTAGAATTTGTTAAATCGATTGTCTTAATATATATTAGTTGTTTTAATAACATTTAGTTATTAATTTAAATAATTTTTTATAAAACTCATATGGAGGGCAGCTCCTTGTTCAAGGTCATCAAATAAGAAATCTTTCTCTAACTATAATCAATCAAGTAGGAGGTTACCCTATGCTAAAAGTTAAATATTCTATGAATTAATTTTTTATAAAATATTATTTTAACATTTAAAAGTTAATTCAAACTCTATTTTATTGAACACTATAAAAGATGGTATTAGCCAAAATGCTAAAAACTATTTAAAAAATTATTATTCAACACAATTTAGTCAAAATGTTAATTTGACGTTTTGAGCCAATTTAGCCTTTAAATTTATATAAAATAATTAAAAATATCTGATTTTACTTTTTAGGCTAATTTAATCCTAAAATTTATTTTAAATAATTTTTAAATAAATCATATTTGACATTTTGAGTCAATGTAACTTCTAATTCTTCATTATGCCTACAATGTGAATTATTATATGGATATTTACTAAAACTGTAGTTGTGATTGAACTGATTAATTTATTAAAAAATTAATCATTATAAAACAGAGAAAACTAATGTATGAAGTATATTGTATCTCTTTTTAGCTTGATCGATGATTTTGAATTTATAAATATATATTAATTTTAACATTTTAAATTAATTTCTGTTATTTAGTAATCGCTTATGAAATTTATACATTTTTCATGATGAATAAATTAAAATTATAATGTATATTTTATAAATTTATTATATTACAAAAAAATGATATTTTTATGAATTTAAAATTTATATTTATTAATATTGAAAAAGTTTGATGTGAGTGTTTTTAGTGTAGAATAAAAATAAATAAAAAGTCAATCATGTGAAATTAAAATCAATTATTAATTTTTAAAAATAAAAACAAGTTGAAGGAGTAAATTGATCAAAAAAATGAAATCGAATCTTTTTAATTATTTTATACAAGTTTAAGGATTCAAAAAGTCAAATATAATATTTTTTATCTTGTTAAACATATTCAAAACTAAATTGAGATTTATTCCTTTACAATAACAATTTATATAAAGACAATCTTATTAGCTACCACTAGATTATATTTAAGTAATTCTTAATTAAGGCATTAAATTGAGTGTTAAAATTATATTTTCAATTTGTTTAGAGAAAGAATTTGATAGCTGATTCAGAAATATTTTTGAGTATTATTAATTTCATTTCAGATGAGCAATTGAATTTTCACTATAAATTAATAATAATAATAATAATAATTGAAATCTAAATCATAGTTATACAAAATAAGAAGATTTTAATTATAGTCAAATTAGAAGATTAATGTGATATTTGGCAAAAATGAAGATGTTAAGAGTTCAAAAAAAGGAATTATACACTGCTTTTTACCGGTTAAATTTTAATTTTACGAGTGAAATACATATTATTTAAATAAATTTATTTTTTTTATCAAAATAAATTTTTTCAAGGAGAAATTTTCAATTTGGCAGTTCACATTTATTTAGGTTTTGTTTTTCTTTTATTTTTCAATGAAAGGGACACAATCGTTAATTAGATTTTGCTTTTCCATAATAATTCCACATTCGCGTGATGGGGAAATTGACCCGAATAATTCTAGATTGACCCGAATAGTTTTGAACCATCCGATTTATTCGTTTCTTTTCTTTTCAACTTCTATTTCTAAATCACAAATGTACCAATAAAGGATACATTAAGCACTTCTTGACAAAGATAACAAAATCGAGTCGACAACATGTCATTGCCACTCAACTTAAGACTTTTATGCAAATCATTTTCTTTTCCTTTCTTATTCAAGAGTTATAGATAGTCTCATGACCATAATTTGATTTCAAACTGAAACTAAACTTATCAAAATTGATATTCAATTATAGTCAATTGTTTCAGTTTTAAATTATAATCGAAACCGTATATTTATAATTTGATTATGATTTTATTTTTATTTATTGACACAGAACATTTCAATAGACGTGTTTGTAAGAGTCGATGGCATTTAACATGGCGCAGAGAAAAGAAATAATGTTATATATACACGATTTCATCAAAATCTTGTAAACATTTGAATTGAAACTTAAAGATGATATTAGCAAGTGAAGAGAATGGTATAAATATAAGATTTTATTTTTTTAATTTTCAACCGTAATTTTTTATTTTGTTCGTAAAATGATCTAATCATACAACGGACATGTGCTTATATTGTTGAAATTAAAAAAGTTATTTGCATATTCTCCATATATATGAAACAGTCTATATACCAAACTAATAATTGATTAAAGTTTAAAGTTTTAATATAATTGGTGGCAAAAAATATAAAAAGTTTAATTTGTTTAGTCACATTGATTTTTATTTAAATATAAATTTTATTTGTCAATAAATAAAAAATAAAAAATTATTATTATTATAAAAGACTGTAATTGTAAATTTTTTATTTTGGAAGTTGATTGTGTAACAAGAAAATTATTTTAATTAAAATTTATTAAATAAAATATTACTATATGTAATTATATTAATATTAACATAAAGGTTTTGATAAATATAAAACCCTTATTCAATTTTTTTTAAACAAAAGAGTGAATTCAATCATCAGTACATGTTTCTTGCATCAAAACACCTGAAAATTCCTTGGAAATGTTGTAGGGTCATTTTCATAAATTGAGTAATTTAGAAAATATTTACAATCTCTGTTTCATAATGTTTATCACATTTGAGAAAATAGCTTATTCCAAAATACTTATTACATTTATGATTTTGAGAAGTAATAAATATTTTTTTTCATATTTATCCTTTGCATATGACCATAATTATTGTTTTAATTTAAAAGTTTTTTTAGAGAATTAGTATTAAATTAAGGGTAATGTAGTCAATTTTTTTAATAATTTATTGTAATTTAGATAAATTTAATGATTTTCTTAAAAAATATGAAATTCTAAATGTGATAAGTATTATGGAATTTGTAATTCTTTTGGATATGATTAATGTTAATTGGACTAGACTTGTTATTGACTATATATAATGGTTTATAATAATTTATTTATAAAAAATAACTTATATATTTCATATTTATCCGTTTCTTTTTTATATTTTTAAAAATACCATTTCTCCGTATCATTTTCATGCAATAATATCTATAATAGAAAAGTCTCGAACTTGAGATCTCCCACTCTCTACATCTTTTATAAAATGTAGAAAAAGCAAACAGATTACAATTAATTGATATAAACTTTACAATTTTGTATATGGTTTCATACTCAAATTTAAAATAACTAACTAACAATCTCAGAAATTTATTGTTTGATTATTCCTTACACAAATTGAATCAATTCTCTAAACAATTAAAATAGGTAGATTTATTAGGCAGAGTAAGATTAGATAGGAGTAGGTAGCATTTGACATGGTGCAAGAGAAAGGAAATATTTGAAACCTAGAAAAGACATAGGTTTACTTATGAATAATAGAAAGTTGTGGTGACTAAAGAAGCCCAATTTCAGTGAGCCTTTTCTTTTTGTTAAAAAGTGATGGTTTTGTTTTTACTTGTTTGTGGTCAATAGGTTGCTATGGAATCTTTTTTCTTTTTCTTTTTTTTTTTCCTTTAGCTTACCTCAAATTTTATCCTTAAAAATCTTGAGGATCATTATAAGAAGTAGGAAGGGGAGAAACTTTTAAGGGTCATTGTAAGAAGTAGGGAGGGTAGATGTGAACTACTGGGTAGGAGGTTAGAACCTATAAAGTGAAAATATATGATATGGACTTACTTAAATTTGGATCGACTAATGCTAAAAGATTAATATTAATTTATTAGCTAGGTAGCTTACAAACTGTATATGCCTTTTGTGGATTGTGTATTTAATCGATGTGGAATTCTTGATACTCCCTCTCAGATGGAACCGGGATTAGATTTTTAGTTGACATTTGAAACTTGAAATCCAGATATTGAAATTGAATTGGTTTTTGCTCTTGAAATTGGATAGACTTCGTTGGAAACTCGACATTCAGACGAGAGCCCAAATTGAAATGCAATGACAACGAGACTCGACATTTAGATGACAGTCCGAATTAAAATATAACGGCAACATCAGTAAACTAAAAAATAACTGATCAGGAATATGAGATTAGAACACGTAAATTGAAAATATATGATATGGGCTTACTTAAATTTGAGTCAATTAATACTAAAAGATTAGTATTAACCAATTAACCGATTAATTTATCACCTTCATATGCTTTTTGTGGATTTGATATTTAGCTGATGTTAGAAGTGCAGCTTTTTGTTTTTTAAGAGAACAAGGAAGAAAACGACACGAAAATAACCTTTTTGTTTTCTTTTTTATTATTAATTTTTAAATTAGGGGGTCCCATATCACATACAAGATGATGTTTTCTTCAATATTAACTATTTTATATGTCACTCTATGGAGCACTTAGATAAGTGGATACAAAAGGGTCAAGATTTTCATTTTTTAGTTACAATTTTCAATCATTATTTTCTGTATTGTTCATCAAATGAGGCAAACAAAAAATGGATATATATGCATCGTCTTTTTATTATTTTTGAGATATTTTTATTCATAGGCGATATTAAAAAAAAACCAAACTATTTTACTTTTGTGATATTTAGGCTCTATTTGTCTTTTAAGAAATAATTTATTAAAAAATATTTCTAGATTTTTTTTGTCTTTTAAGAAATAATATAAGGGTGCTAAGCTATTTAATTAGAATTTCTAAAAGATTTTTCCTTAAATAATTTTTTTTTCAATTATATTTCTAGTGAGTCTTCCTTCTTTAAAAAAAAAAAAAAAGACAAAAAATCTTACTTAGAAATAGCAACTCAAGATATATTTTTTGTGGCCCAACAAAAGAGAATGGGCCGAGATGTGTAGGGTTGCAATGGCATGAGATGGGCCTACAATGGTTGCCTTTATAATTCGGGGTTTCCATTAAGGCCTTCATCATATGGATATTTGTTGTGCTATATCGAACGGTTTGATGTGTTGAAAAAGTAGACCGTGGCATACCCAAATATGGCAAATCAGGACCGTAAGTGGTTGTACAATAAATGACAAATCGCGATCAACATTCAACACTATACTATCAATTCTAAACAGACATTTTGAATTTCTATATTGATTAATTGTTAATTAATTCAAGTAAATCACTATATGTGTGTATGTTTTGGTTTTATATTCATAGCTCTTAGATCTATTTTGTCTTCAAAAGATGAAATCTAATTCAAATCATTCTCTTTATTCAGCATTTAATTTTTCTTTTTTAGAAAATTTTAAGTCTTTTTTTATTTTTTATTTTGATTGGTTGTTTCAATTTAACATTTAGTATGTAATACCGATAATTATTAATTTTTTTGAAATTTAATCTAATCTAATAATCTAACCTACTCCAATTTTATCATGTAATCTAATGGATTTAATATTAATTTTATAAAAAAATTATTAAATCAAAATAATAATTATCGATTATATATAAAGTATAAATATGAAAAAAAAATATTAATAATTATTTTTTAAAACCACAAGTTTGACAAATATTTTATAATAAATTATTTTTTTAAATGTTACAATTATTATAAAACGGAAATAATAATTGATGATTAATTATTTCTTCTACTTACTTTTATTTTCGTTGATAAATATATATTAAAGTGTATTTATAAATCTTACTTTGTCATTCTTGCATGTTGTTGAAACATGATATGTAATTAATCATAATTATTCTAATTTTTTATTTTATTTGTCTTAAAATATAAGTCGTTTAAAATTTTTATACGAGATTAAGAAAGTAATTAATTCTTTTAAATTATAATAAAATTAAAAATAATTAGTGAAAATAATTATTGTATCTAATAAAAATAAGGATAAAATTAGTAAATATTATTTATTATTTTTTAAAATATACAAATAGATTTATAATTTAGGCAAAACGCCACTCTAATTATAATTAACAACCACTCTCTATATCTATTTAATGATTTTTATAACTAGGAGAAAAATAGTTTTTGTAAAACAAACACAAAAAGCTTTTAAGAAATAAAATAACAAAGAGGAGTTCATTTTAGGCTTAGAATACAAAACACAAAGACAGTAGCAGACAAAGCAAATGATTCAAGAGATAAACGTGATAGAATATCTCTGCATTACTTCGTTCTCTCACCTCAAGAATCCGATCTTTCTGAAATCCTAACTTTCAGACCATTTTTTATTTTAAGAGCCACAGAAATATCTGGACTAATAATTTTTTAAACAACGTATAGCCTTTTATTTTTTTTTTTTTTTTCACTTTTACACTCAGTCACTTGTATACACTGTGTCTATATATAAAAAAAAAAAAATAAGTCAAAGGATTTTAGTGAGGGAACTCACTAACCAGACTATCCAGTCACGGATGCCCACTTTAATCAATAAAACGTTAATGGCGGTGCCCACTTAAACGGGGCAAGCCACCATTGACTACATAGCTACGCAAAGTCGGAAAAATTGCTTGAATTTACATTCTTAATCTTAAGAGAGCAAATTGACTCCATCAATTAACTAACACTATATAATTGTGCAGAATTATGTTTCCATCAATTCAAAAATTACCAGTTATTGAAGTTTTGATTTGAAGGGTTTATTTGGTAAAATTAATTATTTTAATAACTAATAGTTATTTTAGTGGCGTTTAACTATTAGCTGTTTGAGTAGCGTTTTATGAAATACTAAAAACTAAACGTTACATGAGTTAACTTTTCATAAAAAGCTATTCTAATTTCTAAAAATTAATCCAAACGTTATATTACCGAATAATTTTTTAAAGAACGTTTAGCATTTTGACTAGTCAAAACTCTAAAAGCTACTCAAAAAATTATTGCTGAATACTCCCATAACTCTGCAGAATTATATCTCCATCAATTAAAAAATTTTAATTAAAAACTAAAAATTAAACGTTAAAATAATTAAAAGCAAGTTCAAAAACTGTTGCAGAACATGATCTACTGTTCTTAATCTTAAGCTAGTCTACTGTTCTTCTTCAAAATTAATTATTTCTTTTTTTTTCAAACAATAAAATTAAAATCTTTGACAATATTTAATATGGGCATTTTATATTCTTTTTACCCCTTGGTTCTTTCATATAAAGTGTGGATAAGAGCATCTTCAGCCCTTAAACTTTAGCAAATTCACCTACTGAGGCTCATGGAAGTTTTATTTCTTATTTACCCCTCCATCTTCACGCACGTGGATAACGTCCCCCTTATGTTGGCCGTCTAACTGTACAAACGGCAGACTCGTCCGTCGTTATCTCATATTTTACAAAACTAATCACTAATAACTAATCACTAATATTGTATAAAATATTTGAAATAAATATTATTCTTACTTGTTAACAGTTTGAATATCTTCAATATCACTATAAGTATAGCATTATAACGATAGCTAAAAAAGATATTTAATCATATGCTGTAAAAATAATAATATAAAAAATATAATAATAAATATTACTAAATTCAATTTCATAGTAAGTTCTAATTTCTCCAACTTCTATTAGAAACAATGTTGAGATTATTTAATTGAAAGATTACGTATTATGTGACTAGATTAGGTATTGTATAATTCTTGTGCATGATCACTGATATAATTATTTTGTTTATGATTTATTATATCATAATGCAGAGTATCAAGAAGTCTAAGTGTCTCCTAGAGCTCGAGTCAGCAGATAGGAGAAATCAGGTCCATCTTGCTCTCATAAGGTGAGAAGAAAAATATTTTGTGTGTACTTTTGAATTTATAACTTAAAAAAAAAAATAAAGAGATATAAAGATACTAAATTATAATAAATATAAATATTAATTATTCTATTAATTTATAAATAGAAAGAGTTAATACTAATTACAAGAAGAGAATATGATCGCAAACTTAATGATTTCAATTCAAAATAGCAAAAGCAACAAATTATTGATAGCGAAAAATAATCAAAACTAAATATTTATATATAGTGGTATGATAGAACAAATTTTTAATTAAAATAAGATTAGATTAAAATTATTATAATAATAATAATAATAATTAGAATAGGAAAATAAACACAATGGTCCCAACTTAGCTGTTAAGACTAAATTATCTTTAATAATATTTTTTATCAATTAAAATACATAGTAGAGTTTTCGAGACCAAATATTCCTCATTCGCACTTTTATATATATTATAGATTATATTATAAATTTTAGTTGAAGTTTTTTTGTTTTGTGAATTATATACTTCAAGAAGTTCACCTTTTATAGTACAAGTATAATGCAAAATGAAAATTATTTATAAATTCAATATTTGCCTTATCATGCGGAAAGAACGTTGCATTAAAATTACCAACTCAATTCTTATTTTCAATGTAATATAAAAATAACTCGTACTAATAAACAGTCAATAATAAATATTAAAGGAATAAATAATAATATTTATTTTATATTGAAACCATCGATACAAAATAAAAATTTTAGATTATAAAATGACTTTTCATGAAAATAAAATTTATTTGATGATTTTAATGTAAATATGAGATGTGACAACTAATTAACCAAAAGTATGCAAGAGAATAGTGTTTGATCAATAATTCATGAGGTTTACGATAGTTTCAATAAAAATAAAAAAATATTTATTTGCTCAAATTGTTTTTTCCAGAAGACACACATCATCCACTAGGCACATTCTATATAAGTCTAGTTTGGAGAGTTGCAGTAGCACACCAAAAGTGAGTTTATGTTTATTGTTTTTCTAAGGATTTGATAAAGGAATTGTAAACTTAGATTGAATGGGGATCCTTGGGTATGGAGAGATGGTAATAGCATTTATCTTTATTGTTCTTCTTTGGGTTTGGTCACGGAATAGAAGCTCTCCTATTGTCAATTGGCCTGTCTTTGGGATGATTCCACAACTTTTGTGGAATGCTTCTTATATTCACGATTTTGCCGCTGATGTCCTTCAATATTATGGAGGCACATTTCTAATCAAAGGACCTTGGTTTAGTGGCTTTGATTTTTTGTTGGTTAGTGATCCTATGAATGTCCATTACACTTTGTCTAAGAATTTCTCCAACTATCATAAGGGTCCTGAATTCAAGGAGATTCTTGAACCTTTAGGAGATGGTATTTTCGCTGCTGACTCTGATAGTTGGAAGACTCAAAGAAGAATTACCCATTCGTTATTCAAAGACAAAAGATGTGAGCTTGCTATCAAGACTAATATTGAGCAGAAGATCTTAAAAGGATTATTCATAGTTCTTGAAAATGCCTCCAAACTGGGAACTGAGATAGACATACAAGAAGTGTCTAAAAAATTCGCATTTGATAATATTTGTCAGTTGATATTAGGGTTTGATCCAAATTCCCTTTCCTCTGAATTACTTGAAGTTCCTGCTGTGAAGGCCTTCAGTGATATGGAGGAAGTTTTGCTTTACAGGCATCTTTTGCCCACAAGCATTTGGAAGCTGCAAAGATGGCTTCAAATTGGAAAAGAAAAGAAGTTGAAAAAAGCGTGGGACATTTTCGCTGATTTTTTACAACAATCAATCACAAGAAAGCGAGAACAATTAAGACAGAATACAAATCAAATACAAGGAGAAGATTTTGACTTATTAACACACTTTTTGGCTTTAGATGATGAACAAGAAGATCAAAGTGGCATCTTTATTAAATCAAACAAATTTGTAGCAGACTTGACATTCAATCTCTTTGCAGCTGGAAGAGATTCTATAGCTGCTGCACTGGTTTGGTTCTTTTGGGTTGTTGCAACACAACCATGTGTGGAGAAAAATATTCTGGAAGAAATGAAAGAAAATTTACAAGTAGACACAAAGGGCAAGTGGAGATTTTTCCATTTTGAAGAGTTGAGTAAATTAATATATCTTCATGCAGTTATATGTGAGGTCCTTCGACTTTATCCACCAGTACCTTTCAATCACAAAGTATCCATTGCACCAGACATTCTTCCAAGTGGTCATCATATCCCAAAAAATATGAGGATTATATATTCGTTATATTCAATGGGAAGGATGAAAGAAATATGGGGTGAAGATTGTTTAGAGTTCAAGCCAGAGAGATGGATTTCAGAGAACGGAGAAATCAAACATGTGCCATCTTACAAGTTTACAGCATTCAGTACAGGACCTAGAAGTTGTATAGGTAAGGACATGACTTTCAAGAATTTGAAAGCAATTGCTTGTGCTGTTATATGGAATTATTCTCTGCAAGTTGATAGAAACCATCCTATTAGTCCAGATGTTTCTATCATTCTCAGTATAAAAAATGGTTTGAAAGTTAGAGTTTCTCAAAGAACCACATTTTAAGGTGAGAGGACGAACCTTATTTTTTTATCAAGTTTATCCCATTATCATATTGTCATTATCTATTATTATCTTTTTTTTGTTTATTTTATTTCTTAAAAGCTTTTTTTTTTTTTTTTTATTTGGTTCCAATTTGTTACGGTGTGTTTGTTTAAAAATAGTTAAATAAATGTTGAGAGCGATGTTCTCTACTTGCTTGCGATTGTATAACATATTTAATTTTAAATTTTAAAATATATGTATTGAATAAATTATTGTAATTTGAAGTGCATATTAATTTATTTAAATTATTGAATAAATTAATTATATTATTTTTAATTTAATATTAATTTTTAATAAAAATATTAAATTAAATTAATGATTATTGGTGATATATAAAAAATAAATATAAAAAAAGTTATTATTTTTTAAAATTATATATGTGAAAAGTATTTTAAAATAAATTATTTTTTTAAATATAGTAAGTATTATAGAAAAAAGATGATAGTATTTAGGATTGGCTAGCCAATGCATATTTATTGAAGTACTTCAAAATGTATGCTAATTAACCATAGACTGAGCTTTTACAGAACAAACAAAAATGCATGTATACTTTAAAATATAGATGACAAATTTGAGCTTGGGAAGTGTGCCAGTGATTTTGATCAAGACAATTTTGATCTGTCCAAGAAGGAAAGGATCAAGGTATGAAACGCTAGATGTGATTCCTAAGGATGAAGAAATGGAGAAGCAGCAGCATCGACCCCATGGTTGGTGAGAAGTACACGTAATCCCAATTGCAGCCAAAAAAACAGAGAAAAAAGCAAAACCTAGAAAGAGAGATAGAGCGCGAAGCGCGAAGAACGAAGAGGGATGATAAAAGCCAAGGGTATTAAAGTTTTTTCCGTTGTGTTTTAATGGCAATAACCTGTGATTGCCGGTGACCAATCAATGCATTTACGTACAAATCATGCATAACTGGTCCATATTCTGCACGAAAACACTGCACGAGGAGAGTAAATTTCCACATGCATTTATCTATCGGCGCATTGATACGATCGTCCTTCGGTGACAGTTCAATAAAAATATATATAGTACATATTTTTTTTTTTCAAAAAGTTAATAATGTAATATAATATTTTTAAATTTTAATAATTTTATATAAAATTTAATTATCAGTATAATTTTATATAAAAATACATAATATTTCTATAATTTTTGTACAATTTTTTTCGATATTAATATGTTTTTTTTCTTTTTTAATTTTCATTACTATATTCAATTAGAAAAATTTAATAAGTCATGAAAAAATGATTTATATGAAATTATTATTAAAAATAATATATAGATCTATGATTGAATTTTTATTGTCCAGTTTATTTTATTATTTTATTATTATTAATATCATCTAAGAAAATTTATAAATTTAAAAATAAATGAAAATCAATGATTTTTAAAATATATTTTATTTTCTTTCAATTTTATTATAAACATTAATTTTTATGTAATTTGTCCAATAATTTTTAACAAAAATAATAAATATAAAATTATAAATAACTTAAATTATAAATTTTTTCTTAATTAACTTATATATTTTAAAATATTACCATAATAACTCTAAAATTATAAATAAGGATATTTACTATAGATGGTAGAGGCATGGTGATAGTCTCTATATGTAATTTAGACAAATGAGATTTATATATAGCAAGTTTTTATATATTTTTTTAATTAAAACCAGTGTTAGTACTAGCGCGATGTATGAAACATTATTAAAAAGTCAAATAATATTTTATAATATCATTTAAAAATAATAAAATTATATAACAAAATAATTGTCAAATGTATATAAATATCTAAATCCGTTTAAATATCTGATTAAAAATTTAGATATCTAAACCCGTATAAAAATTCACCTTTACCGAACTCGATTATAATTATCTATTTAAATACTCAAATCCGTTTATATTAAAAATATACTTTTTTATTTTTATCTATTTGAAGTTCGTTTAAATAAACAAATTAAGGTTGAACACGAGATAATTCGACTCAATAAAACTCGTGAATTGTATCATTTTTTATGCTCGTTAACAAGTTCGTTAAAAATAGACAGTAAGACATATATGGTAAGATCGCTAACCGATTATTTCCTATAAAACTGAGCTGAGCGAAATAGTAATTTTAATTAAACTGAATAAACCAACCAATCAAACTCCCGTTTAATAAGTCTGACCAAATCAAACCGAAATGGTTTATTCAATGGTAAGTTGATTTGCACACCTCTATTATTAAGCTTGTTTGCTGTCACTCTCTCTCTCTCTCTATCTGTGTCTCTATATGTATTTTGACATGCGGAGAAATCTTCTTCGAGGTTTGGACAGATTGGATTTCTGTTGACCTGGAAGGCAAGGACAAGGACGACAAATCACAACTACAAAGTGACAGGACACAGTTGCAAAAAGAGATATAACATCATTATTTATGACTTGTTAATAATTATATTTTGTCCACTTCTATAGCTTATTTAAAAATTATTTACGGATCACATATGCACCGAACTAATTAATAATTTAAAATCCCAATTCACGTGTTATTTTTTAATGCACCATTTATTTGTCTAAGATATTACCTCCAATTTATAATATTTATCATAATTTTAAAAAATAATTTATTTAAAAATATTTTAATATTTTACTTAATTCTGTGCAGTTCTAATTTTATAAAATAGAAATAATATTATTTGATTCTGAAAATTATTCAATTTTACAGTTAATGTACAGTTCAAATTGTCAGTCAATCGCGGATTCATTTGTTCCGGGCGAACACCAACACTAAAGAACGTAAATGAAACCATTGTTTAGATGTATTTCTTCGAAAAAAACATTATTTAGAAGTAATTGACAAATATAATATACAGTTTTACAAAATATTTTACATGCCAAAGAAGATTTAAGAAAAGAAGATTAATCTTTTTTTTTTTTTTTTAAATTACCGGCGTCCAAAAATCATTATTGGAAATCACCTAATCCGATTCTAAACTTAATCACAGTTAAGATCTTTCTACAGATACGTTTACTAGGAACTGAACATGAGAACTCTTTCTAAATGTTTAACCTACGTTGCAAACTGAATCACAACTCATAAATAATTTAATTTTTTTTTTAATATAGAAATTTGTATTTTTCTAAATATTGTTATAGTTTAATGCATTTTCTATTATCTTTTATGAAAATATAATTTTCTTACCCTTGAGAATAAAAACTAAAATTTTCATGTTATATTTAAAAAATCAATTTTTGAAGATGTAACGCTTTTTAGCAGTCCAATAATTAGAATATAACATAGTTATGTAGTGTTGTACTATCAAATTTACAAAAACTGTAAGGTTCACATAAATTTCAATTGTTATATGATCTTACACTTCACATGGTTGCTTACTCTCCTTAAACCTCAAGACATCGGATGGACCCGTGGGCTTGAACATCTATGGGCTTTGATGGTCCAATATGTTTACCCCTAATTGCCATATCCAATTACTACTTGGGATGGAGTGCTCTGATAGTCCAAGAGGCTTACTTCTAATTGACTTGCCCAATTCGTAGCGTACATATATTATCCATATATATTATTATTATAAATAATTTATATCTATTTTAATTTAAATAAAAATTTATATTTTAATATTATATAGATAAAAAAAATTCAAAAAATGAGAATAGAATAAGCATAATCAACGTTTTCGAAGGAAATATATTTTCCTAGAATATAACCAGTACACATGATTATAGGTGAAGCAAATGACTTGCAAGGAAGAAAACCTAACCAAAAGTATTTAAACTATTTTATGTTAAAAATAAACTTAACCCACTGTAACTTCAATCATTAAATTAAAATTTTCTGGCAAATTTAATTAATTGCTCCTAAAATCCAGATTTCACAATTTGAGAGCTGAAATCAGACCTAATAGCGACAAAGTGTTAAATATATAATTATTATAGGCAAAAAAACACAAATAAATGCTAAGTATAGGGAAAAAAAAATAAATAATATGATGTCTGAAAATATATCGTTTCAAATAAAATAAGAAATTCAAAATCTCAACTGAAAATACTCTTAACAAGTTAAGAGGAAAACAATGGATCAAGCATGCTCAAGTTGGACTTAAATAAAGGCAATATTTATGTATCCTCCCTATAAATTAATGCCAATAATTCCAAGAATTGGCCAAACTTCCGTTAAAATTGTTATGCACCACGTTCGCGCTGGCTTCTTTTCTGCTTCCATATCAACACGCAAATTTCCTGACACAATTTTTAAGCTTGACCTATAAAATTCATGCTTGACAACTTGTAGCAGAGCATACAGTGATACGGATAGGAGCTTATAATGGCTTTTCTTGAAGCATATATTCTCTTGATTGTTCTTGTTGTAGTTTATTTCTGGATTATTAGAAGATATTCAATAATTATGAATTGGCCTGTGGTGGGGATGATTCCGGAAGTGTTATGGCATGCATCTAATCTCCATGATTTTACAACTCATGTTCTTGAGCAAAGTGGAGGCACATTTCTATTCAAAGGAATTTGGTTTGGTGGGTCAGATTTTTTGTTGCTTAGTGATCCTATCAATCTCCAGTACATTCTGAGCAGGAACTTCTCAAATTATCATAAGGGAAAGGAGTTCAAAGAGATTTTTGAACCTCTTGGAAATGGTATTTTCACTTCTGATAACGATAGTTGGAGAATTCAGAGAAGAATAGTTCACTCTTTTCTTAAAGATACGAGATTTGAATTGGCTGTGAAAAATAGTATGGAGCAAAAGATCTTGAAAGGCCTTTTTCTAGTTCTTGATAATGCATCGAAACTAGAAAGTGAAGTAGACATGCAAGATGTGCTTCAACGATTCACATTTGATAATATTTGCCATTTGGTTTTAGGGTTTGATCCAACTTCCTTATGTGCTGAATTACATGATGTTCCTTTCGAGAAAGCTTTTGATGAAATCGAGGAGATTATTCTTAACCGGCATCTTCTACCGGGATGCGTCTGGAAGTTGCAGAGATGGCTTCAAATTGGTGAAGAGAAGAAATTCAAGAAAGCATGGGAACTTTTTGATGGTTTTTTACAACAATGCATTACAAGAAAGCAAAAGCAATTAGCCCAACAAAAGAGTAATGATTTTGACTTGTTAACGTTCTTCTTGATGAAAGATGATCATGAAGAAATTACTAAATCAGACAAGTTTCTAGCAGATTTGGCTCTTAATCTCTTATCGGCAGGGAGAGATACTATAGGTGCTGCTCTTGTTTGGCTCTTTTGGCTTGTTGGAAAGCACCCACTTGTAGAGAAAAAGATCCTAGAGGAGATTAAAGAAAATCTACAAGGAGATAGTAACAATTGGAGGCTTTTCAATTTTGAAGAGTTAAAGAAATTAGTTTATCTTCATGCAACTATATGCGAGGTTCTTCGACTGTATCCACCAGTGCCTTTCGAGCATAAAATGTCTATTAAACCAGATGTTCTTCCAAGTGGGCACCATGTCCCTGAGAATATGAGGATACTATATTCATTATATTCAATGGGAAGAATGAAAGATATATGGGGAGAAGATTGCTTAGAATTCAAGCCAGAGAGATGGATTTCAAAGAAAGGACAAATCAAACATTTTCCATCTTACAAGTTCATAGCATTCAATTCAGGACCAAGAACTTGTTTGGGTAAGGATTTGGCTTTTATAAAATTAAAAGCAGTTGCTTCTGCTGTTTTATGGAATTATTCTCTCCAAATTGTTGAAGACCGCGTTAGTCCTAAGATTTCTGTCATCCTTTATATGGACAAAGGTTTGAAGGTTAAGGTTTCGAAAAGATTTGCTTCTTCAAACTAAAATCCTTATTTGAAATGTTTCTTTCTAGAGAATTACTCTAAAAAAATAATAATACTATTAATAATAAAATTAGAGGAGCCTGTATTTTTTTCTTTGAACTGAATTAGAGTACCTTGCAGATGTTTGTAATATGTAGTTGTATATGTTCCTATACATGTGCAAAGAGAGAACAAAAATACATGCTTAGACCCTAACTTCTTAATTATATGCATTTAAACAATATTAATTAAATTAATCCAAGAACACAATTAATCATTATTCAGAGGTTGCAATGTGTTAATTTGGATATAGATAAAAAGAATAAGCATGAGTAAGAGTAAAGATTGCGGTTCATAAAAAATTATATGTAAAAGAGGAAAGGAAAAGCGTGGATCATATCCCAAGCAAACAGGAATCAATCATCATAAAAATTTGAGAAGCATTTCCTTAAAGACAATGCCATTGCCGCCGCATAGCGGCAAAGGAAAAGCTAAGTTTGATTCCTTGTAATTTTTTTTTTTTAAAATAAAAAATAAAAAAGGAAGAAAAAAAGTTGCAGAGTCAATAAAAATAGGCGTTAGCCCAACGTTAATAATAACAATAACAAGAAAGGGGCACACTTTCCATAATGTGATAGTTAAAATCTTTGCATACTAATAATAATAAATAATAAAAATAATTTCCTTTCAAAGAAAAAGTTAAGGGCGTTTGCTTCCATAAGAGGAAAGTAAAATATTCAGTTCTTAGGAATCGTCATTGTATTTCCAAATCGACAATAAAAGAAAATTAAAAATAATAAAAAGCTAACTTTAAAAAAAGAATAGGAAGTTTGCTTCAACGTGAAACAATGGATACCCAAAAAAAACCTCAGCAAAAGCCTAACATTAACATCACAACCTCGAGCAATCACAATATCACCATCAACAACTATAACATCTTCTTTTTCTTCTTCACTACTAACTACTGCCTAACAATAAGATAGTATTATATTCTGTTGTTAGCAGTAGAACAAGACAGAGAGTTATTGCTATGGAGGATGCTGTGGTTCAGACTCTCTTCAATGGCGGAAGAGAATCACAGATTGAAGCTGCTACTCAACTTACTAAATTTAGTACTAAGCAAAGGCATAAATTGGCTGAAAGAGGAATTATTTCACCTTTGGTTTCTATGCTAAGGTCTCAAGATTCTGAAGCCATTGAAGCTTCTCTTTTGGCTTTGCTTAGTCTGGCATTTGGCAGTGAACGGTAAATTGATTAACTCTCAATATCTACTTCTTCAATTTCGATGAAATGTATTAAATTTTATTATATCAGCAAATTCTGAAAATTTTAGATAATTTTGCAGAAATAAGATTCGGATAGTGAGATCAGGAACAGTACCTGTATTTTTAGAGCTTCTCCAATGGCAGAACGAGACTTTAACGGAACTTGTAATGGCAGCTTTATTAACTGTCTCTTCTTGCTCAGGAAACAAACTGCCAATCACATTCTCCGGTGCAATACCTCTCATTACAGGAATCCTCAGTGGAGATTACATTAATATTGAAATTAGCATACAAACAAAGCTTGATGCAATATCAACACTTCACAATCTCTCGACTTGTCATCAAACCATTCCATCAATTATTTCTTCCGGCGTCGTTTTTGCATTGCTCCAAATAATTCGCGAACATGAAAAATCGTCACTGTTAGTAGAGAAATCAATGGCGTTGCTTGAAAATATTGTTGCTTTATCAGAAAAAGGATTACTGCAAACTGCAAGTACAGGCGGCGCTATGGGGGCTTTAGTCGAGGCGATAGAAGAAGGTTCTGTGCAATGCAAAGAACATGCAGCTGGAATTCTGCTATTAATATGCCAAACCTGTAGAGATAAATATAGAGGATTGATTTTAATGGAAGGTGCAATGCCAGGATTGCTTCAGTTAAGTGTAGATGGAACAAGGAGGGGTAAGAAGACAGCACAGGAACTGTTATTGCTGCTAAGGAATTGCGAAGATTATGATGGCTCGAGAGGAAAACAATCGGAATATAAGCTTATAGAACAGATTATGCAGGAAATTGATGCAGAAGGAGAGAGAAGTGTTATGGGAACGGCAACGCTTAGACTGGTAGAGGAGATGATTGCAAAGCTCAGTACATAATATAAAAATTGCTTGTTTCAGAATTGGTGGAATTTTGATCTATTGGGATTGTTCATATATCGGATTAGTCAAGGTATTCTCTTACTCAATTGGGGAAACTTGTAGGATAGTTCTTTTTTATCAGGCTTGTTGGATCCTGATATTTATAATACCATATCAGATTCCAGTTTCTATAGTTTTAGTGCACTGATTACCTCTAATTTTTATAACACGGGATGCCATATTAGACAAATCTTGTCATGTTATATTTAAGCAAATCAACACCATTACCCAAAAGAAAAAAACATTTTCTTACGCAGTGAAATAAACATTTTCAATCCAAATATATGATTTACTACATGATTGTTAAGGGGAGGCAGGGGCGGGCGCATTAACTTCCAAAAATTACAAAATTCAAGTGACAACATAATTTACATAGGCGTTGCTAGCCCTTTCACAACCAGCTGCCATGCTCAAAACAGTTGTTGATTCCCCATATCATATAACAGTTACCATATTATCCAAAAAGATAAATACAACAATCCATGATATATGTTAGAATCCGGCAATATTTAGTCACAGGAACACTATTTAGCAACAACCATGTACCAGAAACCAATTTAATCAAGTGTTATTGCAACTATATCCAGACTAATAAGAGCATTCACCAAATGTTGCATCATTCTTATGATGTCTAGGAATCGAGAAATGGAGAGGATCACGTTTCATCCTTACCTGTCAAATTCTGGTGACAGACATCCACCCTTAAAACAAAAACATACATGTATCAGTCTCCCAAGATGTGGCTTGGATGATTATTTTCAGTTTCACCGGATCTGCCTACAAAAAAGCAAGGGCATGTGCACCCACAAGCAAATACTAATATACTGTGTACAAAGGCATATTTCAGCCTGACCTTTTATATAAGCTATAGGCCACTGCAATAGTTGCAATTGCTCCAACCATGGCACAAGCTGCAAGAACATCACCTTGATCCAATGATGCAATCAAGCTTGACAGTTTACCACCTAGCCCCTTCTTTTCATACACTTTAGTGCTTCCCTCCACCTTCTTTTCTTCACTTACTCCAGAACTTCCATCTCTGCAGCATGAGACGCCATTAGCACCCTGGCAACATCCACTGACATTCTCCTTAATGACCCCAATGTTGCTTTCTTCATGTTTCTGGCGCTCCTTTACATCTTCTCCATTTGGAAGCTTTTCCTTGGCCACTTTTTCACCCTCTTCAGCAGATGCCCCCATTTGGCCCCTGTAGTTGATTATTGTAAATCTATGCTCCCAAAGTACTAATGATGCTAAAGATTACGAAAAAAGTAATTACATCCGCATATGAAATGTGAAGCATATTGTTTTCAGCAAATGGCATATACACCTAAACAATGCAAACTAATTCACCACAAGGACGCAACCAGCATATCCTTGCAAGCATCTTATTGCTATAGAAGAAAGCCATACGCAAGTAACCCAATCATGTTTTATCACTTTCAATGCCATTTCCACTTTAATTATACAGCAATAGAAAAGTTTTGGATAAGGATTTGACTAAACAAAAGTAAACCTAAAGTGAAATAGTGGAAACAAGGTTAACAACTTCTCATCAAAGAACCTAAGAAAAGAGAGGATTTGATTGAAAGACAGGTTTGAGCACCGACCTACTTCATGGTTAACAAAATACATTATTTTTGTGCTTGGAACAAGGGTGAAGGGGCAGGGAAAAAATAAAAAGAACATAAATCTGAGCAGCAATGATATTTATACTGTAAAATAATTATTCACAGGAAAAAGAAGAAAAGGCATCCATACATGGTTCACAAATCCTGAAACTATATAAAAGTTTTATTAAATAATTTATAACAGCAACATGCAAATAAAGACATTCCTTGTGAACAGAATAAGCATTACACAGAAACACAAACCTCCAAATCCGCTGTATCACTTCTCCTCTTCCAATATGCTGATCCAGAATTTCAGGCACATCATCAGGAGTAACATAGCCATACCTGCAAGAACAAAGTATAATCAACATGCATTTTTAGCTGGTACAATCACATGGATGGGGAGATCAAACCTTACCAGTGACCCATAACTTTCCCCTCTGAGTCTGGACTATAGATGATCATGTTCCCAGCATATTTATGTCCCCCAATATGAGAGCATGCACTAACGAACACCTGATCTGTCAGTCCACGAGATTCAGTCCCCTCTTTGAGCTTTTCAATAAGAACAGGTCCACAAACGCCACATCTTTTATCACGACTAGCATGAGCACACACAAAGACATATGAACCAGACAGCAACTCCTGCACCCCAGAAGCCCATGGCTTTCCATTCACAAGCACATCATCAACAAAAGCATCAACATCCAACTCCTTCAAACCCCTTTTGATAAAATGGCACAATCTCAGAATCAAAATATATATTTTTGAATATGAATTCAAATCACATTTATTCAAATCAAAATTCAGAACAAATATTTCAATATATTAAAATCAAGCTGTGAAAATTTATCAGAATGCAACATTCACAAAATAACACAGGCTGAAACTCGAAAAAATGGCACACAAGCAAATCCATGTTATTCATTGCCAAGTTACTGTTCTCAAACAACATTAAAATCTCATTATCTCACAAAGTATAATCAATTTAATTTTCATTATTTTCTAAAAAGAAAAACAACTAATCACTTGAAACAGAAATATCAATCAGTAAAAGTGGAAGCCCAATCACATCTTCTAATATCTAATTATTTCCACCCAATCATTAGAATCTCAAATCAGAATAATTCTGAAATCACTAGCACTTGAAACTCAAAATCTTACTGCTAATAATCATGCCATGTATCTGATCCAAAATCAAAATGAGCAGTCATAATCAAAATAACCTCTTTTAAAAGAAAAGTAAAATATCAAAATAACTGTAGGTTAAGCTTCGCCTACATATAAATTTATTCCTAAATCCAAAACTGTAGTCTCCATAAATCTTCAAGCGGCCAACCATTTTCAAGAAAAAAAGAAGCACAATTTCAAACTCAACACAGAAAGTCCGAGACCAGAATCTTAACCTTCCTAGTTTAGCAGTATTTAAAATCTAACAAGTCAGTGAAATATAGCATAATCTCAATCTCAAAATTTCTCAGAGAAGTTAAATAATAGGGTAAAGACTCACTTGTATTTGATCATATCAGGAAATATCAAAACGTCTCCGTTCTCAAACTCAGTCCCCTCGCGTCCCTCGCATATTGTAAAATTCGTCTAAAAAAAGGTAAAAGCTCAGATAAAGACACACAAAATGCAATCAATCAATAACCAAAGCTAATCATGACTAATACCTTAAGAGTTATATCGTTTTTACGAGCTTTGATAGCAGAAGAGAAAAGCTTAGGAAGGGGATCAGTTTCGGATTCCTCAACACGTGGAAGCCATTCTTCGGGGCTCTTGAAGCAGAGGAACATGTGTCGGTCATACCGACCCACAGTACCGGCGAGATTGCTCGAGTACATCTCCGGTCGAGTGAATCCGAATTTCGAATCGTCTTCGGCTGACATAGCCGTTGAAACATTCTCTGTATCCGCCATTGGTTTAAAAGAGGACAAGATCGTTCCAGGCCTTCTCCTGGTCAGAGCTAGGGTTCGCGGCACTTGTGATCGAATAGAGTAAAATGAGAGAAATCTTTTTGAAGAAGACAAATGGTGAACGAAAGAGCGGGGAGGGTGCGCAATGCGCATCATTTGATTTGGGTTTATTTTTTGTATGATGATGGGCCCTGCATCGCTGAGAAAGAAATAAAATCGCAAGGGGAGCGTGCTGAACACGCATTAATCGTGGCTTAGGCGACGATGGAAAGTGGTTTGGTTTCGGTGTGAGTAAGACTTGAGAGCGTTGAAAGTTTGTTCGAGCCGTCTTGACTTTCTTCAGCTTCAGCCACCTGCTTACATGAGCCATGGTATTAAATTCAATTCAAAATGGCATGGATTCGGAGTTTCGTCAAAATTTCTGGAACTTTTTTTTTTTTAACAAATCAGGACCAAAGTATATGAATAAACTATTCATGCTATCTCACAATACTCGAATTTGAAGTCATTATAAATTAAACATATGAATTTATTATTAAAATGTGTCCTAAATTTAATTATAATTATCTATTTAATATTAAAAATATTTTTCTTTTTAAAAATAAATATAAAAATAAGTAAAAATTATAAAATTTTATTTCGACTCTATAAAGATATAATATTAATTTTAAATTTAATTATAGTACTAATTATAATAGTAAAAATATATATATATATATACACACATAAGTTTTTTGCAAAATAATTATTTTAAATATTTGTAGAATGTTAATCAAATGAGTAATAGGTGGCAGAACTTATCTAAGGTACTTTTTGAAATAAATGAATTTATTATATTTCATATGCTAAAATTCAATTGAATTTCATAAAATTATTTTAAAAATAATTCTTAAATGAAAATTCATTTGTTCTTATTTTTTAAAATAATTTTGATATAATAATTTAAAAAATACTAATATAAATAAATTATTCATATTCCATCATAATTAACTAATTAAATATTAAAATTTTAAATTTTTAGTCCTTGCAAATGTTTAAATTTTATGTTTATTAATAAATTAAAATATATTCAAAATTAAAAATTCATTTGAATTTAATCATAATCATATAAAATAACAACTCCATACTTTTTTAAAAAAATATTAAAAAATGTAAATAGAAACATTTTATTCAATAATATTTGAGATGAGAGGCATTTTGTTCATTTGAAAATTTCAATAATTTTAGTAAGATTTCAACGAAGTTAATCAAATTTCATGAATTTTAATTTATATAATTTAATATTTATCTTGATTCCAAATATAAAATTTTAGATTTTTAAATGGTAGAGGGGTGATTATGGTTAGCATTAGTTTACAGGAGAAAGTGGTTATAAGTTTCAGGCTTGCAGCAAATTCTGTTATAGCAACTTAAACAATCGATGTTGATGCCTCGATTTTTGGTATACATGATATGGATTAGAGTTTATTGTCCGGAATTGGCGTGATCTGGTTATATTGTCTTTGCAAGCTGTTTTTTTGGGGATCCAACCAACTATGAAACCTGGTTTCTATCCATACTCTATAATTTTTAGAATCGAATTCTGGCTTTGGTTTAATATATTACCTCTCGTAAGTTTTTCAAAACTAGGGTTGTAAATGAGCGGAGTCATGGCCTGTAAACGAGCCGAGTCGAGCAGCGCCAAACTTTGGCGAGCTCAAACGCGGCTCGATAAGGATATACTCGAGTTTGAGCATGAAAGTCCGAGCTTGAGCTTGATACGGGCTTAGCTCAATAACTATAAACGAGTTCAACTCTAACTCGAAATTTATTAAACAAAATGACATTGATTTAATATAAATTTTGATAGATTTTGTTTATTAAGCTACTCGTGAACTCGATTTGGTTCGATAAGACAAGCTCATGAGCTCGGCTTAATAAATAGGCTTACTGGTGAGCTAATGACCTAAGCTTGAGCTCTTACGAAAGATAGGAAGCTGACTCGAGTGTTGTTGCTGGGTCTTTAGCTTACTTGATCTTCATTTGTGGTGGTTTGGATGGATAATACGTGAGATTTTATGAATTTCATTAGCAGCAATTTAAATTTGATAGAATTTGAACATTTTACGTCTCATAATATTCTACACATAATTGAAGTTCAGCCTTCATATTCCATTATAGTCTGCAAATCAAACCAGGAATTTGATTTTTCAGAATAATTTCCTGTACTAATATTTATGTTAAAATGCCAGTTTCTTGTACTTGATAATGTAACTGAAAAACTAACTCTGAATAAAAAATAAATAAATAAATAAAACTAATGGATATTAAGAATCTATACATTGATTGGAAATAATAAGCAGAGGAAATCATTTTGACAGAAATGAAAGATCAGCAACTTCATTTTCTTCAGTTAATTGCATTTGCATTTCCTCAAGTGTTGTTTAAAGAAAGTAAACTGTGCTTATTAAGGGACAAATGGGTTTTTTCTCCCTTTCCAATGGAAAAAGAACCATTGAAGCACAACATGCAAGAATGAGGCTATGGAAAGCTGGTCCGAAGGACGAAACCAGTCAAAGAAATCAAAAGAAATCAATTTCTAAGTAATTACCAGAAGGCTTCACATCTACACCCGGAACATTTCCTGAAGTAGGTGCTTTTTGTATATCAGCTCTCATTAGAATATCCATCATGGCTTGTTTTGGCACCTCTGGAGGATTTGTGCACCTAATGAGTGCCCAATTTATACTCTGAAAGAATGGATGCTGCTTTATTTCGGTAGCTCCACGCCTATAGGCGAGACGATGTTGTGGTTCTTTCACGAGTAAACCTCTGATCAAATCTCTAGCAGCAAAACTCACAGGCGGTGATTCTGGAAATCTCAATGGCTGTCCAATTACATTAAACAATGTAGCTCGATTTCCTGCCCCCTTAAAAGGAGTTTTACCAAACAAAAGCTCGTAAAGGAAGATTCCAAATGTCCACCAATCTACAGCACTGCCATGGCCTTCGCCTTTAATTATTTCTGGTGCCAAGTACTCGTGTGTGCCCACAAAAGACATTGATCGAGCATTTGTAGGTTCAGCGATTAGCTCAGGGAGAGGGCTTACTTGATGATTCATTTCATTCTTTGGCTTAACCTTTTTATTTTTCTTGGACCTGCCTGACAAAAACCGTGGTCCAAAACATGCTGGTTGGATGCAATCCGGCTGCATTACACAAGTTGGCTCGATACAAGCAGGCTGGGCGCAGTATGCTGAATTCTTTGACTCCAAGGTAGAGTTCGATGATTTGACCAGGGTTGGGGAGACAGCACATCTTAGAGAGAGATCAAAATCTGAAAGCATTATGTGCCCATCTTCCCTGACTAAAACATTCTCCGGTTTAAGGTCTCTGTAAATGATCCCAAGCATGTGCAAATACTCCAAAGCAAGGAGAACTTCTGCAACATAAAATCTGCAGAATGACAACCCAAATGCATGGATTAAAATTAAGAGCAAGTAACTTATGGGACACTGATATTTAATTAGCAAAATTGCATTTCCATGGTTTTTTAATCCAACCCTCATCGGCATGACTAATCTGTATGAAAAAATAAATGCATGTAGACTTGCATTTTTTTTCCCAACTTGAACTCCTCGTTTTCTCCATTCTGAGTTTCTAGTTGAGTTCAAACTTAAATTAGTAACTATTTATGAAACATAAACTTTCTTTCAGTTAACAGACACATGTAAAGGATAAAAGAAAATTTTCTTCATCATTTTTAAATATAAAAAATAGAAGCTTGGAACACAGGAATCAAAGAAACAACAGAGTTTATATTGACTATATTCATTTGAAACTATCGCAATACTCAAGAAAACAGAAATGATATCACTGGAGGCAAGGAGAACATAAAGAAATAGATGTCAAGGTAAGCTAAAAGTAGGTGAAGCATCCTGAACCATGCAAACAATTGGAAAAAGGTATGCTAAAACTTAGAAGAAAGGCCATTCAATTAGCTAGAAGCAATCCATATAGCAACACCATAGCTGAAGGAGAAAAGCTTATTGCAATATGTAACCCTCTTCCAGGCAAAAATGAGTGTCATTAATAAATAGGATTTATAACAAGAGCTATGTTCAGAGTTTGGTATTGTCTATTAACAGATGGTATTGGAAAAGTGAAATGGTCGTCACCTATCATTTAGATTTGTCAATTGCTTTTCGAATATTTGAAAAAAAAGAAAGAAAGCAAAACATGGAGAAAAGCAGCTCCATTCTCAAAATCTCATTTTTGTCAAAATATAATTTTACTTGTACTCTATACAGTCAAAAAAACAAAGAGCAAGGAGAGGAGGAAATGGTTCCTAACCGAGCAGCATGCTCTGGAAAGTACTTCCCAGGTTGTCTTTGCCTGAGTGCATGCAGGTCCCCTCCAGGGCAGAACTCCATCAGCAAGCAAGAGAACTTTTCTGTCTCAAAATGCGAATACAAAGTCGGTAGAAATGGATGATCCAAAGATTGCAGTATCTCTCGTTCTGTTTGAGCCCTTGGAAGCTTCTTCCTAGTCGCTAGAGCTGCTTTATCCATAACTTTCATTGCAAAATAAGTTCTTGTTCCAGTTAACTCTGATAGATAAACACTGCCTATATCTCCACATCCCAATCTCCTCAACAATTTAAAGTGATGTAAACCCAATGCTCCATCATGAGATCGGACAACTTGAATTGCTTCCCATCTTATATCATTTGCTTTGTGGGGCTTGTACAAAGCACTAGTTAAACTGCTAGAGCTGCTGTCATCACTAACATCACTATCCGTGCTGCCTCTATAGAGACTCATCTTCCTGCTCTCATTATCATAGGAGTTACCTATATCACCACTTTCACTAGGTTTCTCAATAGAGCTAGCTTCTTCACTAATTTCTGTGTTGGTGAAACTTTGCTTTGCTTCTGCATAATGAGTTGCAGTGTATACACTGGTTGAAGGACTAGAGCAAAAGCTTATGGCTGAATGAGATGCTCCATGGTTGTTCCGCACCCCACCATCTCCTTCACATGAACCTGAGACTACACTTTCTGATTCAGGTGAACCACTTGAATTAGAAATTTCAGGTTCATCAATAGCATGATTATTGGGTTCTACCATCAGAACATTCTTCTGAGGAAAACTTTCTGTTGATTGATTAAAAACTTTGCTCGAGCCCACAAAATCCTTACCTGAACTGTAAAAGTGTTTGGCCATATTTGGCAATTCTTCATTTTCTGTAGGAGCATGAAGTGATTTGTAGGAAAGCTTTTGATTTGCAACAGAGCCATTTACATGCTTCGAGCCTGAATGATGAGTTTCCGAATAGCTTGTGGTAGAAGTTCCTTCATATCTAGATTGTTTAGCAGATGGAAGCCGAGAAGGGCGAGGTGCAACTGACGTGGGAAGAGAATTATTCCTTATTGTAGAAGTTGAACTTTGACTATTTGATGAAGGATCAACTCCATTACCCAATGACTCCATTAAGAAACTTCACACCAGCACTATCACACCAAAAATCCAATCAAGGCAAATGATCTTAAGCAATAGAGCTATTAACGGCAAGCCATCAAACCATTAATGAAAAATATCTTCAAAATAAATTGTCTTTATATCTAAAAATCAAGGAACTGTTACAATAATTAGGCTATCATTAGAAATAAAGAAATGGACGATCCTGGTAATTATATTATATATTCAAACAAGAGAAACAACATTGTGTAGAATCCGCATATACAATACCAACTCATTCACATATACTAACAAAGAAAACTACAAGCATGACGGAGATAACAAGGTATGTTGTAGCCCAAAGAAATGAAGATATAAAGCGTTACTTCATATATAATCAAATTAATGTCAAAATCCACTCTTTTTAAGCATTCAAAAATCTAGAACTTACAAAATCTAAAAAAAAAGTCCAAAAAAGAAGAAGAAGAAGAAGAAGAAGAAGAAGAAGCCAACAAGCTAAGCTAAAATTGCAATACAAGCAACAGAGCTACTTCAAGTTTCTTTTTGTTAACAGTTAGTGAAGCAACTGATTAGAAACGCAAAAATAAAGCAAATTAGAAGATACCCATTAAACGAAACAAGAAAAAGAACTAAATACCTTATTAAACAAGGGAGAATAAAATGCAGAGGAAGCAATCTTGCATGACTCTGGAAAAAAAAAAAAGTAATTAGCCATGAGTCATAGATAGCAAGAAAGAAAGAAAGAAAGAAAGAGAGAGAGAGACCCAAACACACACCTCGCAAAGAAAAGAAAAGTTAAACAACTTTCTGTTTCCCTGAAAATTTTAGCTCTTGTTCAGATCAGATCCAAACAAGAAAGAAAGCAAGAAAGCAAGAAAGAAAGAGAGAAAGAATAACTATAAAAGATTACTTATTTGTTTATTTAAATTTTCTGCTTATGAAAAGCTGTTTCTGTTAATCTTTCGTCGTTTTATGGATCAAAGATAGATATTGTAAAGAGAAAATCAAAGCAAACCAACTTCACAAGCAAAGATAATATACTAATATGCTTAAAAGCTTCTCTGTTTTTGGAGTAACTGTTTCCCTCTTTAGCTTTCTTTCTTCTTCTTTATGAGGAATAATTGTTATTCTTCTAATTAAGTGGACACAGATTGGGCCACCTCACTCATTTTATGTTGAGTGGCCCTACCACTTCTAGCTTTTTACTATATAGCTCTTTTATTATTTTGTTTCCTTTCATTTTTATTCAAATTATTGGTTTCTTGCTTTTTCAATCATTTCTTTTCTTTTATTTTTACTTAATTAGCAAAAAAAGGCATATTGCATTGATTTTTTTTTCTTTTGCTAATTTCATATGTTGGCCATGTCTTTTCTTTTTCATACAAAAGGAAAAGAAATGGTTCAAGGTTCATTTTTTTATTTTTATTTTTGAAGTACCTATACATTATTAAGCACTTTTTCAAATAATTAGGTCACCACTCACATGAAATAATTAAATCATAATTATAATATGAAATTAATTTTTATTGTTCATAAAAATAATTTAAATTACTCTATAATTTAAATATTTTTCCTTTAGTGTTAATACAAAATAGTGTAGTTATATATTACTAATTAGATTGCTAATTCGAAAAATCTTTACCTATATGGTAATTGATTGTCATATAAATAAATTATTATTTTCAGATTTTATTAATTTGGTGATAATAGAAGAGAGGTATTATATTATATAGTTTATAATATAAGTTTGATTTATTGGGTATTTTAATAAACAAATAAATAAAGTTTTTACGGATAAATTAATAGTAAAAATTTTTGTGTCTCGTAGCCTATGCAATTGCATTGGCAATAGCAAAAAATTTAGGAATCAGATTTCCCTTGCAGTTTAACGATCCCATTATTATTAGTAATCACATGGGTTTAATTAACCACGCCAATATTATTATTTTCAAGTATTAACCAAATTCGAGGAGGTAGGAGGCGTCACATGCACGCACGTGAACTCCGCCAACAAATGCACGTGGACGGCTGTCATGCCTTGGCGCTTAATGATAAAATGCGCCGAATGTGAATCTAACTCGGCGCACCCCTGCTGATTGTTAATCATTGATGCCTCAACTAAAAACCTTCTAACAATCTCTTAATTTAGGGGTAAAACTGTCTTCTCTTATGGGCGCCCCATACTTTATTGACCTCATTTTGGTGACCAAGACATGTGGGACCATCCTGTCACGCTGGCGGGCTCCACAACCCACCGAAGAGACATGTTTTTTGTGGGACCTACTAGAGGTTGTAGGCCAGAAGGCAGGCATATGGTTGTTGAATAGTCCTAAATGGGACCTACTAACTACCTCTCTCAACCTTAAAAATATTATTCCGATCGAACGGTAGTGGCGAGGAGATATACAGTGGGTAATGATGTGATTGAACAAACTATAGCCGTAGATCGTAGGATATGGAGGTTTCTAGTGGGGTCAAGGAGGATGAGGGTGCGATTGCAAGCTTCTATCAGAAGGGGTTCATATTGCGACACGTGTAATGATTAAATGGATATGGAGACAATCTCCCAAAGTTGTGGGACCAATATTACCAACGCATAAATATGTTCTGAAACAATCATTTTCAGTGTGCTGAAGCTGCAATGTACCAAATCATTCTCTTTTAGGTATAAAAATGATAATTTGGATTAAGAAACACTGACGTCCAGGCTCGGATTAAAATGCAAAACCTCACACTAAAATGCTCCCAATTTCATACATACAGTTACGGTACACCGATTTCATATTCTAAACTAATTAAAAATAATTTTTTAATCAAAAGAGTATATTCTTCATCGTACATGAAAAAAATAAATAATAAAATAATTTTAATTTTTTAACTTTTTTTATTGCCTCGATATATGGTGATTTTATATACCACGTGAAAGCAAATCTTATTTAAAATTTTTTTTATCATTCACATTAAAAAATGAAGGGGAAAAAAAACAAATTGATCCTTATATTATAGTCAAATTAATATATAAGACCTTTGGCTTTAAAAACCAACATTTGAAGTTCTTAAATTATAATTTTATTAATACTTTAGTCCTTCACTCCAAATAAAGAAACCATAATTTTAACGACTTAAGGGATTAAAGTGTTAATGAAAATTATAAATTAAGGACTACTTAATGAGTTTGATTACAATTTAAAGGACTAATTTCTTAGTGAATTGATAGTCAAAAAGACTATTTTGGATAAAAATACTAAAGCATTGATATAATTATAAGTTATACATCTTTTATAGTTAGTTTTTGAAATTAAAGGTACTCATGTGTTAATTTGACTATAATTTAGAGATTAAAGGAGGTCAACAACCCGAATTAAACAAACACTCTGGGGGACCAAACTGACCCACAACGATCTGCATTCAACAAAAATTGGACTATTTGAGGAGCCTCCTCCAGCACATGAAGACCTCTATCCTGCATTAGAGCCCCGTTAGCCGGTAGATCGGCAACACTATTCCCTCTCTATGGATCTTCGGACATTCACATTCCAATCTCTGCGCAAAAGACTCCAACAAGCATTCACGATAGTCTTGCAGCCCTCCCCAGGGTTCTGATGCTGTAGCAAAAGATCAACCACAGTTTGGGAATCCGTCTACACCTCTGAACACCGCCAGCCCCATCTCCAAGCAAAAGACAGCCCCGGAAACATACCCCACAACTCAGCTACTAGTGCATTACAATAGCCAATGTTCATCTCAAAACCTCAGCCACCTCCCCTCGGAGTTGTGGAACACTCCTCCACAGCCAGCCCGTCCAAGATTTCCTTTAGTACAACCATCAGTATTAAGGTTGAACCGACCAGGCAGAGGAGGATTCGAACCTACCATAAGAACCTTAGAATCACCAATAGTGCCCCCGTCGCCAAACTTTGAAAGCCATGCCTGAGAATCCTCACTAACCTTGGAAAGCAAAAAGTCCTTGGATAAAAGAGTTTGCACCATTTGAACATCAAAACACCATGCGTTCCGGAACTTCCATAACCACCACGAGGTTAAAGCAAAAAGAAGGCACCACCAGAAATGTCCAACATGTAGAACATGAAACCCATCCTCAGGGACCCCAAGGCAGTGCATACATTCAAAAGACTAAGAAAAACCCCCCTCTTAAATCACTTCGAGTTACACATAATTTTGCCATGTGCAACAAGCCAAATAAAAACCCGATTCATCCGAGGGACTCTCGCCTTCCATATGCAATCCCACAAGCACGCGTCAGGCGTAGGCATAGGTTAAGACAACATATCATAAGAGCTTTTTACTATGTACAACCGGATGGAGATGGCCCAACAAATATCATCCTACTTAGTTATGTCAGCCCTAAGAAAACAAGCCCCCATTCTGTCAAGCACATTCTCAGGCAACACGTCCATAAGTTTTTCCCAAAGCGAACCCTCATTCTCCTTCCAGTATGCGCAAACACGAAGCTTGGTATTTAGCAGGTCAATGGCTGAGATAGCCATAACCTCCAGCGGACTAACGCCTAACCAATCATCTTTCCAAAACTTAGCAAAATGACCATTTCTAACATCAATAGAAGCCCCATCCCGAGCCACCTGCATACCAGCTCAGATGGCCTTCCAGACGTGCGATGACTTAGCCCTCACACCGCAGTTCCAACTAGCTCGTCCTTGCATATATTTGTTAACAATACACCCACTCTAGAGAGCTTTCGGATGTTTCAAAAGCCTTCAACTTAATTTTCCTAGAAGAGCATTATTCATCCTTCTCATATTTCTAATGCTCAAGCCCTCTACCTCTCTTGAGCGTTGGAGAACATCCTAACTTATCAAATGAACCCTCTACTCGCCTTGAAGCCCACCCCAAATAAAGTTTTGGCAGATTCATTCAATCTTCCGGTTACAAGTGATCCACCGATTGATAGATTTCATGGATATTGATATTATTCTCTCGTTTCAAAAAAAAAAAAAAATTATTTTTTATTTTCACACAGATTGAAAAAGTAACGATTATTATAATTAAAAGAATAATTTTATTTATATATTAAAAATAAGATAAAATTTAAAAAAATATAATACACAATTTAAAAATTAACTATAATGCCAAAAAGAACAGTTAACTATATTTTAGAACAAACCAAAAAGAAAAGACGAACTATCCTTTTGAAATGGAGTGAATAGATTTTTAGTATATGAAATATTTTTTTTAATACTTTCGAGAGGCGTCCAAGCCCTGTGTCTTTTTTTTAGAACCAGTTTCAGTAATTCAACTATTAGTTCTTATTATTCATCTAACCATAATAAATAAATAGAAAGAATTATTGGTGAAACCAAGAGTTAGCAATCACAGGCAATACATTCATTTCAAGGTTATATAGTACATGACTACATGTGATGGTTACCGAGCCAAGTGCCCCTGCATATTTACTAACTCAGAGCTATTTTCGCTGTTCTTTCTCTATATGGACGCTTAAAGTTCTCAAAATATTCAAAATGCAATCCAAGTTTTAGATTTCAAGATTGATCTAGCAAATTTTCTAAATATAAGTTCAAGATGTATCTTCCTGTAGATAAAACATCTAGCCTCTTCTCGCTAGGTTCGTACTTCCCTTTGCGGAGCTGGTACCGATAAGTTACAGCTGAAATGGTGTATTCTTGACCTTCAATAGTAACACTTTCTCCACATTGCAAGTTCTGCTACATAAGTTACAAAACCAGAACATGAACAAAGATAAGATACCTTGAATAATATAATACAAAGAAGAAATGTTTACTTTTTATCAAATTTAAAAAAGATATATCGAGCCTACCTATCAATTTGAGTGAATTTGGACAAATAACATGATCGAGATGACAGAAAAAAAAATTCCATTCTGTAGCCAAATCATGAAAGCACATCAAACAAATACAACTCACTGAGCAAAAGGATTGTTTCATAATTTTATAACATATGGGGACATCAGTCTTCTTTTATTGTACTTTGGCATCTCAAAAATGGTTCTTGAGAAGCACAAATTTTAAACTACCAAAAATCAGCTAGACAACCAACTTATCATCGGAATGCAAAATACATATCTTCAAACTTTAATATTATCTACAAACAATAATGTTCTCAAACTAATCCAACAAGCTGTGATGTCTTCAATTATAAGAACATTATGTCTATTTGGAGTGCTCTCCAGCTATAAAATCAAGGATAGTGGCGAATGAACGTGTATCTCATTCCCTCTTCCTCCTCTTCTTCCTTTACCTTTAAAGTAGGTCTTACATTGGCAAGTGAATGAAACACACATTATAGACTGAATTTTCCATTTTGCAGTCTCCAACTTTCTTTTTACAGTTGCTTTCCACACAGTACTATGTTCTCTCATCTTATCTTTCTTTTCTTTTCTTTTTTTTTTTCTTTTTGGAAGGCATTTATTTACCTTTTCCATCATAGTGGAATTAAGATGGCATTATTAGGGAACCTTCTTAGAGTTGTTCAACAACTACAACTTGTGCAATGGACCGATAAAAATGAAAATAAATGAGGTGCCCTATTATAAGATAAGAACTCTTTCCAACAATTGACCACTGCCCAACCATTTTCATTTGCTGGAATTGCTTGAATTCCAGCCTTAACCATGGAAATTATTTTTGTCAAAGAAGTATAGCAATTAACTTGGACTGTCCATATTCTGCTATTGATGTACAGAAAATGAATTATTTATTTGTTGCCTGTCCATTAGTTAAAGAAATCTGGAATCACTCTCCATAATTCTTTAGCGGAAAGCATTTTTACCAAGAAAGTATTTAATAAAAAAAAAAACATCAGTATCCGACTTAAACAACTAAGCTTGTAAGACTTGAAGAGTATTGAAAGGCATTCAAATTTAAATAAGGTGCAGAGCTCCAACAGCTACTCGCAGGTCACAGCAAAGAGTTATCAGAGGAAGAAGATCTGAAGCCACCTCTCTCCAGTTTTGTTCAAATGAATATAAAGGGAGCATGTAATGAGAATACTAAATCAGGTGCAGTAGGACTGGTAGCCAAGGATTAAAATAGAAAGTCTTGGTTTGAGCTGTTCATACAGTCATGTCTAAACTAATGGAAACGCGAACATTAAGGAAGGGCTTGAATTTTGCATTACAACCTCCATTTTATGCGTGATAGAGGAATCTGACTGACAGGCTGTGGTGCAATTCATCAATATCAATTTATTAAATGAAAAAAAAAAAAAAGGCGCAAGCTCCATTGTCGAAAGTTCATGCAACCACTACTACAATGGTGTTACCCTCTCCCTAAGATAGCTGCCTGCAATAACTCTTGAGAACCTTGTCTTCTTTACTATGCCTACCTAAACCATAATTGGCCAGTTTTTATTGCAATTGTTGGTTATATTATCTAATTAAGCTTTCATATTCTAAAAATTTACAGCATCTTAATCAGACAATAATAGCAACACTTGATCACACCACATCTTTTCCTACATTATTAGAAGTTTTTCCCCTTAATTAACTAATACTAATGTCACTAAAAGCGTCATGAGATATGAAATTACATTTCTAATCACATCATTACAAAAACATCACCAATCAAATGAAATCAACTCTAGCACATATCCATCATTAACCAATTAATTAACTAAACAATCAACTGATTCTCAACAGCAAACAATTAGCATAATCAAGATTAGCACATGGACACATGTAAGATTAAGACTTACTGGAGGAAAGCAGCGGATGCCAAGATTCTTGGGCGGAGGCGTAATTTCAATGACTTTATAAGGGTGAAAATGATCCCTGTCTCGTTCCTTCTTTCTGCAACATATATTTATAACCGATGCCTGCCACGATTTTTGATTGGTTAAGAAAATGAGGAACAGAAGACAAGGAATAGAAGAAATGCAACAAATCGAAAATGAGAAAATAAGGAGTAGAAGAAATGAAAAAATTGCGAAAGAAAACCTCCGGTAATTGTTGAATCTCGCACCTTCTTAAACACTCCAAGATTCCACGACACCATTGCCATTCTCTTTCTCTTCTCTTCCTCCGCGTGCGCAGTTTCAGTCTTCACGTGAGATTGCAAAGAGAGGGAGAATGAAAGCCAGAACTTTTTCAGATTTTTTTTCTTTGCTTTAACGGAAAAATATATTTTCTTTTTATAGAAAAAAAAGAAAAAGGACGAAAATGTGGTGAGATTTTTTTTTTTTTCTAAATTTTTTTACTAAAGAGAAATTTGACTTTAGTAATTTAAACTCATTTCGTCTGGTCAACTATATATGTATTCTTAGCGTAAACGTTTACATTAAAATGCACTGAATATTATTTTTTTCTCATTACTTTATTAAGTCCCTCAATTTATTAAATTCTTATTAGAATTAAACCTAACTTAAACAATTCAATGGGACAAATAAAAGTTTCGAGTTCAATGAGTAAAACATAAATTCGAAGAACTAAATATATTTTGCATACTGCATAAGTAAATTTTTTTTTTTTTCTCTTTCTTTTTGATACAGCAAATAGAGAACGAAAGAGGCGAGATAAAAACTACGATCGAACCCGGGGAAATTCGTGCAAATGCACGAGAATCCTACCATCAAGCCAGGCCTGAATCCCCCTGCACAAGTAAATGTTAAAGCAATAAAATTTTGAAACATCAATTGATTGTGTTAGGTACTGTTAACAACTTATGGACCGTAGAGTGATTATTGAAAGAGGTATGCAAAATAATGAAAAGAAAAATATTATGGATGCTTCAATTAACAATACAAACAAATGGGTAATGGCAATCTGTATTTTTATGTCTTCTTTAACAATCAAAAGGAGGATGCTAATCAAATCAACAAAAGAGAAAAAATGAACTCTTAAATCTCCTAATCTTTATAAAGAAAAAGAAAGAGTAATTTAAGCCTTCAATAGACAAAAATCCTAGTTACCCACCTTACAAGCTACTGAATTGACAAATTAGAACTCAAAACTACAGTTGTAACAATTTAGCCGTTACAGTTTATAATTCGAACAGCCTTACACCCAACTTCTACCTCCGATAAGGATGGTACCTACTGCCACCTGCACCGCCATATCCTCCCCTAGTCCCATAGAAAGAACCACCACTAACACCTCCATACCCAACCCCAAGCCCACTATCATAGCTACCTCCATAACCACTGCCACCACCAACACCACCACCATATGTGCCATAACCCTCACTAGGGCCACCATACCCACCACCTAAATCATAACCCCTGCTAAAGCCTCCTCCATACCGACTTGAATACCCAAAGGAGGGGTCTCCTCTATAAGCGCCAATGTTCCCGCTCCCATATCCTCCATATCCACCAAACTCACCCCCATTATATCCGCCATAACTATTAGCTCTACCTCCATAAGCCCCACCGGACCTATAAGGGCCACCACCACCACCGCCACCAAAACCACTGCCTCCATATCCATCATATGATTCACCAAATCCACCACCAAATGCATGCCTTGAATCATTATAGCGCTTGGACGGTGGTAGCGGAGGGTTAGGCTTCTTTGGCTCTGCTTTCTTGATCTCCACCTACAAAAAAGAATAAACAGAAAAGATAATGCATGAACATAGCTTATCCTATAATTGTCTGCAAAATTTTACAGGTAGAAGAATTCGATCTGCTAAATTTTACTTCTTCTCTGAGTGTCCTAGTTATCTGCATATGGGCCTATTTTATTTCATAAACACAACACATGGACGATCAGAAAAATTATATAGGTGGCTCCCGAATAGTTAATGAAGAAACTCTGATTTTGGGACCTAACTATTTTCTCTGATGACTAAAACTTCTTTCAATAAGTATTTCTGCTCCGTAGAATATCAATTAATTGTCATGAACATAATACAACATTGGGCAATGGGAACATACAATGTTAATGCCTTTTCATATCATATTTGACAAAATTCAGCTCATTTACAAATGCTTGAAAACCTAGATCTCTGACATTTCACCATCAGCATTCTACTAACTTCACTTATTGCAGTTCAAAACTAATCAGAAATATTTCTTTAAAATTCTATCAGCTTTGCTATAGACAAATTGTTCGATCCTTGAGCAAAATAATTAGGGCATCATCAGTGATGACGATTGTAAACAGGGCGGGTATTTGTAATTGTTTCTATTTTGTTACCAATTTGATCATCAAACTTCAATCTAGTCTCAAAATCAAAGAAACTGGGATATGATGAAAGACCCCGTAAAGCTTGTGTGTGTGCCATATTTTAGAGGAAAAGGAAATAGACTTGAGCATTTTCAAAGTTAACATATGCTAAGAGGAAAAGGAGATGATTATGAACCAAAAGCCAAGTTAGTTTTCTGGAAAAACTTTTATCAGATGCTGGTGATATTATTCCAAATGAAACTGCATAGAAATTTGATGATGAAATTAATACAAAAATTAAAGATTTGTGACTACATTGAAAGTAAGAAAAACATTTATTATCCACGAATTCATCCTGAGGTTTAAAATTGACAGAAAGAACCTTCTTTTTCTAATATTTAAATTATCATTATCATCCATCCAAAAATTAAAACTAAAACTGAATGATAAAGTACTACTGTACTAGCATACACCCATCATGAATAATTCCACTAGAAGACTTAATAGGTGAAGTATCTACGCAATAAAATAACAAATCCACGAAAAATAATAAATCAACCAAATTCTGACTTTTCACATTCACTCAGAAGATAATGTACCTAGTAGTAGAGATTATATGTTTTACAGAGTTCTTCGAAATGAATTCACCAAGACTTTTATATAATATTTCGGAGTAACACTAACTCGTCATGGACCCAATTATAATGGATTTAGTTGAGGTCTTCGAAAATTCTTCGAAAATTTCTATTCACACTTTGGCTTCAAAGGAGCATCAACAAAAAACTGTCATATGGACCACAAATATTATGCTCTTCTCTTTTAGTTATAAGAAAGGACAATAGGAAAAAAAAAACATCTTCAACAGCCAAGGGAGAGAGGAACAACAAATTGATGTTGCTCTTACTATTACTCAGTTAGTAGGTTAAATACTTGCCTGAGTTCCAGCCAGATCAAGCTTATTCCCTCTGGCCAAAAGGTCATCTACTGCCTGCTCTGAGTCAAATGTAATGAACCCGAAGCCCCGAGAGCGATTTGTGGCGTGGTCCCGCATGATTTGGTGTTCGATGACCTCTCCATATTGTGTAAAGAATTCTTTGAACTCATCTGTCCATAGCTCCATACATATTATCAAAGCTACCATTGTGATGAAATTACAGAAAAATATAAGTGCTGAAAGACTTAAATTACCTTCAGTCACAGCTGTAGGAATTCCACCAACAAAAATTTTCTTCGTCTTGAAATCCTTAGATCCCATAGCTCCCTTTGGTATTGTTCGCTTGATTTCCACCTGTGAAATTCAAAACCCAAACTGAAAATAAATAAAACATACCCAGGAACGAAGACAGCATTATTCATTAATTATGAGGAGAAAATCAAATATTTGTGACAAAATTGAAATCAAACTTAACCCTACTTGTTTCCCATTAATAATATGTGTATCCTCAATAACTTGATCAACAACTGAGGGATCCGCATATGTCACAAATCCAAACCCCCGAGGTTGGCCAGTCTTTCTATCCTTCATTATAACAGAATCTGTAATTTCACCATATTTGCCAAAATGCTTGACAAATTGTGCTGCACAGAGAATCACAACAAAGGGATAAAAAAAACCGAAAATAGTTCTTGAATGAATGGTAGCATTAGTGGCTCAGCACAAGACAAACTAACCAGAGGTAGTCTCTCTGGCCAAACCTCCAATGAAAATCTTTCTGCAGCAGTTTATGTTTAATCAAATAAACAAGTCAGTCAAACTGAAGTTTCTCATCAAAGTTAAGAACCAATAATTGGGCAAATAAAAGGGCAGCATGAAATTCAAGTAAACAACTAATATTGAAACCCAGGAACAATATTGAAATTGTTTAACAGGAAAGAAAAAAAAAGAGGATGCAGTATTTCATTTCTGGAACATCTACGACAAAATAAAAGAGAATAATTAACCCACCTTTTCTTATTAATAACCCATCTCGGAAAAACAAAAAAAAAAGCCTAATTCAGCATAAAACAAATAAAATATGTGTTTCCCCGGAAAAAAACAATAGGGAAGAAAGAAAGAGAGTTACCCAGGACTAGCTCCATCTCCAGTGTGAGATTGAGACTTATTATCTTGGCCACGGTCGGTATAATTAACATCGTTGGTTTCTCCCGAAGGAACCGTATCTTGGTCTTGCAGGTCCATGGCTTGTAGATTTAAAGGATGAGTATTGGAATGGTAGAGCAGAGCTCCGACGAAGAAGAGGAAGGAGGAATAGAAGCCCTAGATTAATTTGGGAGATTATTTAACGTTTTCAAACTTGCAAGCCCTAAAAAAGGGTAAAACCCAGCAATGTATTGAGAAATGACCAGGGCGTTCACTGTCCTGTCCAGATAGAAATTTATTTATTTATTTATTTATAATAATAAAATCATCATTAAATTTTGATTTTTTTTCCTACATTTTTTCAAAGTTACACAATTTTTATTTTATTATCTATTAAGAAAAATATTATTTTCTTTCTATTTATTTTAATTTTTTATTGAACATATAAACTAAACTTTAATTCATTTCGTATTAAAATTTTTTAATATCATTTCTTATTTTTATTTAATTATTTGCATAAAAGTAAACATTATAGTATTTTTTTTGGTTGTATTTATATTCCTTTATATATTTATTATGACTAATAAATCATAAGTAAATAAAGTATAAATTAAACTGAATCGATTAATCAAAATAATTAAACTAAAAAGCAGAATTAACCAATTTTATTTTATTTATTGATTAAAATTGTCGAATGCTCGCAATAAATGTGATAGAAAAATCAAAAGAGTCCAAATTGCGTTTTCTTTTCTATTGGGTCCAGATTGAGGTGCTAATATTCAAAAGCCAGAATTCTTAAACCAAAAGGTAAAAATGTGGAACATTTGAATCTTGAGCAGTTAAAAAACGAAGAAGAAGAAGAAGCTATGGAAGCAAACATTCAGCAGAAAAAGAAAATAGAAGAATTGTTATTTGTATGGAGCGGTAAAAAAAAAAAAAAACCGAAAATAGAAGAATCGAGACATTTAAATACTATTCAAAGGATATAATTTAGTAAAGTGAATATTGCATGATAATTTATAAATTAGTTAAAACACAAAAATTGTGATTTAATAATTCATACTTAGTAATTAAATTGGCTTTTTACATGAAAAGGATCATTTTTTGAAGGGAAAAAAAAAAGAAAATTAATAGTGAATTTTAATATCCTTAAGGTTGTTATTGTAATTAAGACTCTGAATTAGATAAAATGTTCCAAAGTAATTAACAGAAATAAATTAACATGACAAAGTTGTGATGATTTAATAAAAAATATAAATGGCTGAATATATAAATTCACCCGTACACTTTACAACTTGAATTTTGTAGAATGTCAAATTTTGCAAATAATCTATTTTGCAATTTCAGTAATATTACGATTCTTTCGACACTAATATTAATAATTTTTAGAGTTTTGGCTTTTATTTCTAAAATATTGACCTAATATACAACTAATATAATTTTGGAACAATAATTTTTATAAATTTTAATTTTTTAATAACTGTTTAATTTATCTAATTTTATAAGTTAAAATGTTCAATAAAATAATTTTAAAATTTAAAATATTTAATAAATGTGATTTTATAAATTAAGAGATTTAATAAGTCAACGCAAAAACTGAAGATGCTACAAAAATTAAAATAAAAAAATTTAGGATTGAATTTATGTATTCTACCAAATATAAATTCTCTATCTACATATTCACACATATGAATGCAAATTAGGATTTTCATTTTAAGATAAACATGATGATAAATTATATGCACATAATTAATTTTTAAACTATCATCAACCTCTTGAAATGAGAAATATTTATTAAATTGTCGGTTTAAATGAAAAAAAAAAAAAAAGGAATCCTACGTTCAGTGGTGGAAAGAAATTTTTTTACTTATTGAGGGGTCAAATTTGAAAAATGTCAATATTATAATAAATATTGCTTTATCTTATTTTTTAAACAATTTGTATATAAATCAATTTATCTTTATTAAATTTAACTATATCCTTTTTTTTATACATTTCATATATATTTTTATCTTTCTCTCTACATTTTTTATACATTTCATGGGTTATATAATTAGTTAGTTTTCCTCCAATATCTCAATTAAAAAACAACAAAAAAAACATAAAATTAAATTATTGGTGAGTCGATAAATACATACACAAATAAATTTATCAAAAATAAAATTTTTTTCATTTTAATATAATAAAAATGAATTTTCATGGAAAATTTATAACTAGCTACAACACAAAAAAATTGTGATTTTCCTCCCTTTTTCTGCTCTTCTATGGTGATGAAAATATTCAGCTTTGGTGCTCAAATCTCTTGTCCTCGCAAGATCAAACCATCATTGCACTCACCTTGTAGTCAGCCTCTGAATCCTCACCTTGTAGGCAGCTTCCGAATCACTCAGTCCAAAGGTATAAGTACGATCATGCATTCAATGCAGTTAATATCCTTTAAATATCAAGCATAACTGTAATTCGGGCACCTAACCGTTAACCATCAAATTGTTTCTTCTCAAGAAGAAATCAAGTGGCCCGTAATATGAACCGTATGATATTTTGAGAGATCACGTTTAACTGAGAATTAATCATTATTATATTTAATTAATTTTCCTCTAATATCTCAATTTGTTGAAAACATTAAAAAAAATAAAATTATTACGAGACAGTATATGAATATATATTAAAATATCATAAATTGATATAGTTTAGTAAAATGAATTTTGCATGCACAATTCATAAATCAGTTACAGCACAAAAATTGTGATTTAATTATTGATACTCAATAATTACTTGGTTACATATGAAAAAGGTCATACATTAAAAAAAAAAATGAAAAATTTGTACTCCATTTGATTTAAATGAAGTCAAAATGTGAAATTTATTTGTAAATAAATTTTTTGTATTTTGAAAAAAATTCAAAAATTAAAAATTTATTTGCTTTTATTTTTAATTAAGTTAATTAAATTAAAAGTATGATTGAATAAATTAATTTTTCTCTAAGTAAATTTATTAATTTCTACACTTTTGTCCTTCAAATTTTCACAAGCATTTGTACACTTTTAATTGTTTATTGGAAATCATCACAAGCATATAAAATAAAATAGTAATTGATTAAGAAAAATAAAATAATTGATTAAATGAATTATTTTAGATGACATAGTCTCTCACAATATTTTTAATAAATAATATTTTTTTTAATAAATCATTGTGGTATAACATTTTTTAATTTTTAATTTTATATTGGAAATCATCACATGACAATGTTAGAAACACATGAAAAACAATAAAATGAAAAATTATTAGCAAATTTTTTTTTTTTTTTTTTGTGTGAAAGTGGCAAATTAGAGTTTTAATCTATAGCTTATTTGGGTGATTAAGAAATTGAATTATTAATGTAAAATGGATCTACGAGTAAAAAATTTTAATTGTAATCCGAAAAGAATTTGTATTTGAAAATTGAAATATACGTATTTTCCCCTTCAAATCAATCTCTCTACTGTTCATTTTAAATGTGGATATACTTTTAGTGACAGCTGATCAACAACATAAAAGAAACCTCTCCTTCAATCTTCAAGATTGTACCCTTTCAAACACAATAAAAGAATGAACCCTAACAAAACATTCATCTTTCACGCAACAATACCATAACATAGCATTAGTCAGATTTGGGTAAGAAAGCATATAAATGTGAAAACTACCCACCTTCTATCAAAATCATAAGCAACAATATATAAGATTTAAATCAATTATTTGATTCATATTATAAAAGAATTACGAAAAAAAATATAATAATTTGTGTTAAGAATCGAGAATTTTGGATCATTCTCTAATTCTATTCTGTAAGGTTTGGTTTGAGTGTATTATACTCCCATTCCACGTACAAAATGCTAGTCTGAAGAATCAGTAGCTTATCATCATTATAATTATTTAAATTTCTTCTAATATCTCAACTTCCAAGGAAAAAACACAAAAATCAAATTATTGACAAGATAATATCAACATCTATAAGTTCTTTTCAAAAAAAAAATATGAACATGTATAAATTAAAATATTATGTTAATAAATCACTTTTATATAGTTTAATAAAATGAATTTTGAATGAACAAATATATATATATATATATATACTGGTTTTCTATGGAAAAAAGTCATGCTTTTAAAGGGGAAAAAACAGTAATAATTTTACAAGTGTTATGAATTAGATCGGATATTCAAAAAAAAAAAAAAAGAAGAAATGAACAAACGTGACAAAGTTGTGGATGTAATCTATCTATAGATACACATATTTGGAGTTATGAATGTAATATGATTCAGATTTCATGTTAAGATAAAGGATGATGATAAACTACGGTTGCACATATTTATTTTTGAACTATAACCAACCTCTTGAAATTTTAAATTCAATTTTTAGGAAAAAAAAGAAAAATCTTAGCCTTGTAAAACTATGGGATAGAAATTATATCAACAATATCCATCCAATTTTTATACATACATATATATATATATATATATATATATATATATATATATATATATATATATATATATAAAAAAAAGAAATAAGAGGTGAAAAAATATGTCTCTATATTATTT